>PVJH01015196.1:0-20778 GCA_004026705.1 Nesogale talazaci
TGCCCATATACAATGGATAGTATAATATATGCAGTAAGAAAGAGAAATAAGAATAATATTTAATATAATAACAAAAGGGTTTGGGGGGTAGGGTAGGAGAGGGTGGGGATGAAGGAGAGCTGACACCAAAGAGTGCAAGAAGAAAGAAAGTTTAGACAATGGTGGTGGCAACAACTGCACACCTATGCTTGGTTTAATTGAACTATGAATTGTAATATCTGTAGCGCTCCTGAAAAAAATGGAAAGGAAAAAAAAAAAAGACTGCTGCCTCATGCGTCACTCTCCTTCAAGAATGAAGGTGGAATTTCAGCATTCCCAAACAGTAACTGAGGGAAGTTGTATCCACCAGACCAGCCCCATAGAAAGTATGAAGGGGAGTTCTGAACCTGGAAGGGAAAAAAACACTAGAAAGTAATGCAGAGTTATACATAAAAAAGGAAGATCCATAACAGATGGAAATGGATCAAGAAGTAGAAGACCAAAAAAAAAAGAAGAAGAAGAAGAAGTAGAAGAGCTGGTAATCAAGTGCTCCTGCTTGATAATCCTAAATGTCTTGTCCTTAATGTTTTCAATAAAGAAATACATGACAAGCATAAAATTTTGCTAGTGGGCACATGAAATACGAAGAGGAAATTTGGGATTCCAACAAGAGGGAGGAGGAAGAGTATGACTCACTTCTATCCCTAAAGTTGGTAGCAACTTACCCTACCGTCTCTTAAGTTTAAGATTCATAGTAACCACTCTGCAAATATGTATTTTAAAAATCACACAAGAGTAAAGTGACTAGATTTTAAGTGGGACACCATTGACAGGAGGGAGGGGGGGATTCTTGATTAAAAATGTGATCTATACGGAGCAACAAAAATGCTCATAGAACCCAAAAATACTATTGCAATCGATTTACTTAATTTTAAAACGCCGCGGGACATGGGACAAATTGTTAAAGAGCGGGACGTCTGGTCACCTTACACAAGATCCATGAAGAAGGGAATGAAAATGCCTCACTATAATAAATCAGTAAAACACAAGAACGGACAGTTCTAAATGACAAAGGCAAAGTAGGTTCAAGGCAGACAATAGACAAATAACAAAAAGAGAAAGTACACAAACAGGTAGAAATCAGAGAGCACACTATTAAACCATCTTTGGGCTAAGGAAGAAATCAGAAATTTCTGAAGAGCCAAGTGAAAATGAAAGCATGGCATATAAAAACGTATCAGCTGCACTGGCGCTCGGAGGGAAACGTACGGCCATACACGCCTACATTTTTAAAAAGTAGAGCAAACTGCACCCAAAAGTACCAGAAGAAAGGAGATAGCAAAGATCAGAGCAGGAGTAAATTAAAACAAAAAAATAGTGAGAATCAATAAAACCAAGTTCTTTCTTTGAAAAAAAAAAACAATAAAGTTGACAACTGTTGAGTTAGGTTGACAAAGAGAAAAATATGTAAAAATGAAAATTTTTAAATGAAAGAGGGGACATTACAAGCTGACCCTCTGGAAACAGAGAATTATGAAACAATATTATGAACAACTTACCAGACTGGATAACCTAGATGCAATGGATAAATTCTTAGAAGCATATATATCACTCAAACTGACACTAAAGACAATACAGCATCTCAACAGACCATAACAAGTGAAGTGATCGAATACGTGATTAAAAAAACAAACAAACAAACAAACAAAAAACTGCCAATGACAACAGCAGTCTGGACCAGATAGCTTCACTGGGGAATTGTACCAAATATTTAGAGAACTGAAATCGATGCTATTTAAACTCTTCTAAAACCCAGATAAAGAGGAAATACTCCTTAATCCATTGTGTGAAGCAAACATCATTCCGATACAAGCCAAATATACCACAAAGAAGAAATTGCAAGCCAATATCTCTTGTGAAGATAGATGTAGAAATCCTCCACAAAATACTCATCAACAGAATCTAATATGTTGAAAGAGTCATAAGCCATGACCGGGTGGGATTTACTCCAGTAATGATTAGAAAATGAATCAACATAACACACCACGTCACTAGAAGAAAGGAAAAGAGCCACACAGTCATCATTTCAGGTGCAGAAAAAGCATTTGATAAAATCAGAACCTTTCCTTGGTGAAACTCTTAAAGAAGATTAGAACAGCAGGTCAATTTTTCAATATGATTCAGGGTGAACATGAAAAGTCAACAGGCGACAGGGGTCCTCAAACTTTTTAAACAGGGACCAGTTCACTGCTCTCAGACCGTTGGAGGGCGGACTATAGTTTTAAAAAAAAAAAAAAACCCCAACTATGGGGCTGAGCCCCAGTGGTGTAGTGGTTGTGCGCGGGACTGCGGCCCACTGGGACGGAGGTTCAAGAAGGCAATCAAGTCCAAGGTCAGATGGAGACTGATGCCTATGAGGCAAAGGTCACGCATGTCCCCACCCTTTTTACCCCACCCTTGATACCAACTTCATTCCCACGGCACTCTGCAGCTCTGCTGGGTTCAATTATTCTCTGTAATGGCCACGCCACACTGAGACAATGCTGCTAATTATTGGGTTTATTTGGGAATTTAACAGATTACAACGCAGGGTCACAAATGCTCAAGGTACAATTCTTCAGTCAAGACAACCTCTTCCCAGCCATGCCCATGCAGACCTCTCTCTGGTCCTCAGACTCTCAGCCACAAAATCCTCCACCCCTGGCCTGCTCTAGCAATGTCAGAAAGAGCTCTTAGCTGCTGATAACTGGTCCCAGGGCACTCCACTCCACCCTAAAGTCTTAGCCTAAAGAGACTCCCTGGACCAGCACCCCTCAATCAGATACCCAAAGCCAACCTCCTCCAAAGTCCATACCCCAAGGAACCATGAATCCAGTTCTGTCTCTATTGATTTATCTAGCCTCGATTTCACATATAGACAACCCTTAAAAACTAACACGAAGAACAGAGTAAGACAGATTTTTAAAACCTCATTGGAAAAGAAAGCAGAAAATCGGAAAAACTAGAACAAATTTAAATGGATCATAAGGGAGAGCCAGTGATAGCATGCTAAGTTTTAACCTAACTGCATCTGCAACCATCCACGTCCCAACACATTCTGAACGACAGCAAGGCTGTCATTGTCCGGATTTAATAAAATAGCCGAAGCATGCGATTCCATGCAGGTGCAAATCCAGGGTTAACCGGGAGAAGAGACAGAACAAAGTGAGTGGTTTCCAAGAACACCAGTAGTTGGAAGAGTGCGCACTGACGGTCTCTGAAGGTGAATGGCTTCCAGGTTCCACGTGGGTCTGAGATCCTGGGAGCCACCTCTCGGGTTCCTTTCTGAGCTGATGACCACATGTGCAGGGCCCGATCTCCCTGTCTTGATCTCCTCTCTGCCCCCTCTTTTTCTCCCACACCCCTACCATCTTCTCTCTCAGCGTCTCTAAAGACTGATTTGGCATCAAGGTAGCACAGCTGAGGTTCTCCAAAGACACAATGATACCCTTTCACCACACTCTGAGTGACATTATTAAAGATGAGCCGATTCACAAGACGTAAAAGTAATCGATGGGCTGCCTTCAAGCTTGTGCGCAAAGTTTGCAAAATTCAAGATGGAATGGAGACCCCCAGTGACCCGTGAAAATGATGTCCTTCTCACGTGGAAGGAATGAGTCTAGTTGGTGTGGTTTCATGCGTCTTCCAAGGAATGCTGAGAAGGTAAGACAACGTCAAGCCTGGCTAAGCATCACAGCCCCAGAGCCTGCTTGGCTACAGCCAGCTTCATGGAGAGGCCAACATCAGCTTCACAGCTAGAAGTTCTGTGGAAACTTTTAAGGGAGCCCTCCCAGGAGGGCAAAGCCGTCATGCTGGACTCATGCGTGTCTACGACCTTGGTTTTGAGGCGGTCGTCTTGAAAGGGAAAGGGGAAGGGGTGAGACAGGCATTCCTGGATGGGCACCAGGATGGCACAGGCAGCCAGAACATGCCGAGTCACGTGCACATGGGGAATGTGGGTCCAGGACACAGGCTGGACAGAGCCACAGAGACAACCCAGGAATTGTGGCAGGGGCGCACTCTGGGCCGGCCGTGGTCTTGGCTGGGCAACTCTTGTCCTCATAACTGCAGGTCCCAGTGTCCCCTTCAGCTGTGAGCCTGTAAATGGTTTACCAGAGACACTGCCTGGCGGAGTCTTTGGAAGCCATGACCATGGTCCTGCAGGTCTTGTTCCTGGCTCTGCACTTCCTGCTCTCCCTCACTGACCCGTGCAACCCCACAAGCAGCATGCGGGAAAGTTGGGGGCTCACTGGTTCTGGCCCCAAAAGTGGTCGGGGTGGCGACAGGGGTGAACAAAATTGACACACCGTGCACCAGCATGGAGACAGGAGAGCAGAAAGCAGTGCTGGAACACCTGGAAGCCACAGTGGTGCCCAACGCCAGATGACCCCATCCAGGACAGAGTATGTGCTTGATGTAGTTCAGACCCACAGGACTGTCGGGGGCTGGTTTAGGGAAGACTGTCAGGCCTTTCTTCCTGGGTAATAGTTCGGCTACAATCTACCGTACATACTTGAGTATAAGCCGAACTGAATATCAGCTGAGACACCTAATTTTACCACAAAAGCTGCACAAAAATGTGCTGGAAAATGCAGTTTATACACGAGTTTATATGGTATTCAGCTGCTTTCATAGACTGACAGGGGGAAGATATGTAGGGGGCACACTGACCAGAAATCAAATCTGAGTCATCGCATAGAACTCAAAAAGCAAACAAACAAAAAACCTCACTGATAATGAGGCTGGCTTATAGCGACCCCATAAAAGACAGGGTCAAACTACCCCTGTGCATTGCTAAGGCTGTCACTGTTCACAGGAGTAGAAATCTCGCCTCTCTCCTGCGTGGAAGGCAAGAATTCTACCACTGCATCTGCACACTGTCCAACACGTATGGGTCAGACCACTGCATCTCCTGAATGGGCTTCTTCTGACAATGGTTGCAGGCAACGTTCCTGGGCCCAACACGCTTTCCTCTTGCTGTCGTTTTATAAGTGGTGATGATGTTAAAAGAGACAAAAAGATGGACGCGGGGGTGGCGGGGGAAGGATCCTGAATAGACTCTCCAGCAGGAACCCAAGAATACGTCATTCCTGAGGAAAGTATTGGCTGAAGAAATGGACCGTGGCCCTCTGAGCCTGGGGGGTAGCTCTAATAACACAGGTGCCAGAGACCACAAGTGTCCGAGACGCTGTTGTGGGGGCTGGAATGGAGGTGCCGCGAGCTCCGGGGATCAGCACTGCCAGTGGTTTCCAGAAAGGTCCCCCAGACTTCGTCTCAGAAGTCTGACTTCCCATCCTCAGAACCCCGGGCGAGAGAAGGAGCCAGCAGAGGTATGCAGGAGGGGCAGCTGAGGCGGCCTAGAGCACATTCATGGATGTGCTTCCGTCTGTCCACCACAGCCTGCCCAGCTGGGAGGTGGGGGGCAGGAAGGAGCTCCACACCCAGCAGATTCCCAGCCAGGCCAGAGACCAAGCTGTGCCTGTCAATCCAGCCTCCTTCTCGGGGACCCTGGCGTAGCCAATGCCCTCGGCCGCTGACACACACGCCGGCCCAGCCATGCACCATAAAATTAGCTTTTACAAGAGCAGTGGATTTCACACTGCCCACCCCCACATGCTCTGCAGCCCCCAGGGCACAGCCAAGCAAGACACCATGCCAAAACCCCAGCTCTGGCCATTCTGCATATTAAAAAAGGGGGAAAAAAGTCTTCTCCCTACAGATGTCTTTCATTTTATTTTATACAAGTAGACCATCGGTTCCCAAACTTATTTGGCCTACCGCCTTCTTTTCCAACAAACAGACAAATGAACTCAGTGCCCCCACGCCTCCCACCTGGCCTGCAATGAAAAACTTTTGTTCCCTGGCCCAGAACCCTGGATATAGCCATCTGCTTTTGCTGCCCTCCTGGGCCCCTTTAAGAGACTTCGATGTACACAAAAGCTGTAAGCAAGCCCTTGCCCCCAAACCAAGTCAAAGGCGAGTAAACGTGCTCCATTGAGTTTTCTTGGCTCCAGTCTTTGTGACAGCAGATCGCCAGGCCTTTCTCCGCAGCACTGCTGGGAGGGTTCAAGCTGACCACCTCGAGGGAGGTGGTTCCCAACCCTTTCGTGCAGTGTCCATGTGACCGTGACCCCCAACCGTCACAGATTTTCACGGCTACTTCATAACTGTCCTTTTGCTACTGTTAGGAATCCGGCGACCCCTGTAAAAGGGTCATTCGACAAACCCCCCCCCCCAAGGGGTCATGACCCCACAGGTTGAGAACTGATGCTTTAAGGGGTCAGTAGAGAGCAAACTGTTTGCACCCTGCTGGGACCACAAAGTATGCAGGACAGAAGAAACACGTGATGCTGTTGCACAGGGATGTGAGTCAAATAATACCTAGTCATTAAAGACATTTAGCCAACTACTGAGAAGAAAAAGCAAGATTTTTTTTAACATAGGAATACCTGGGAAACAGTGTTCTTAAGATCATCATGTGAACGGCCTTCTGGTTATTTAAAAATACCCTTCTGGGGCGAAGCCAGACATAAACCAGGAGTTATGAACCTGTGGATCCTCCCCAGGGGTCCAACGATGGCTTCCCAGAGGTTTATACAAACCATAAAAGCCTGTAATTGAAATCCGTGCAAACTCAGGAGTAATCTGTCAGAGGTGGGAGCCAAGCTTTCATCAGCTCCTTAAGGGATTCCTGACCCTCAGGCAGGTCAGAGAGGCTCACACAATGGGGTGTGAGACACTGCGCTCATGAAGTCCCAAGACAGCCTGTGAATTCAGCAGGGGCTGAGGTGAGGGTCCCGCTGGGCACGTGGGAGAGCTGAGCCTGGGTGCCAGCACAGGCAAGGTGGGCAGTCGGTGGGGCTGGGGCCGGCCGAGGCTCCCGGCGAGGGTGCGGGTGCAGCAGCGGGGCGTCACAAACAGGAGCAGTGAGCGCTTGATAAATGCTTTGTGGTGCTAATGGTGATCCTGCCTTCCACGCCCGCTGTTCTCGCTCCTCATATGATTCACACGCGGCGAAAATAATCTGGTTTGGCCACAAAGAAAGAATGTACCATCAGGAGAGAGAGAGAGAGAGAGAGAGAGAGAGAGAGAGAGAGAGAGAGAGAGAGAGAGAGAGATCTGTCAGGGCCAGACGGCCAGCCCTCGGGGGAAACACGTGAAACTGTTCAACTGTTCAGTACAGATGAGTAAGTAAGCACATGTAAGCCCATGCTTACCTGGCTTACTGGGCACTCTGTTCCTGCCAGGGATTAGAAATATGGAATGAGGCTTTGACTCTGGGCAGGTGCAGTGGGGTGGGAAGAGGGATAGCAGTCAGTTGGACGTAGGAGCAAAATGCCTGATGCAGCGAAAAGGCGTGTGACATGGTTGGTGATGGATTCGTCGGTAAGCACAAGTAAGTCTATGCTTACCTTGCTTACTGGGCAATCGGACCTCGGGTATTTTCCGGCCCCTGTTAGAGAGGAGCCCGGTGGCCTAGTGGATGACGCGTTGGGCTGTTGCCCACAAAGTCAGCGGTTTGAAACCACCAGCCGCTCTGAGGGAGAAACACAGAATTTCTACTCCTGTCACGGTCTCGGTCTCAGAAGCCCACGGGGCAGTGTGACCCTGTCCTACGGGGCTGCTGTGAACGGGATCAACGCGACAGCAGAGAGTGTTGCGTTATTTGAGAGGAGAAGCCGAAGGCTCAAAGGAAGCACACCAGGCAGTACGATTAATCACCCCTAGATCCCGAGTGACTCCATGGCCCAGTGATCTGACCAGCCCTCTCCGGTCTGCAGCAGCAGCACTCTGCCCGTCCTGAACTGGCACAGTCTGAGAGCAGCTGGCCCAGAAAAGGGGAGGCCTCTGGCAACTCCTCTAGACCCTCCCCTTCATTAAAGAAGGCTTAGTCACTGCAAAGACAGGTCAATTCTACAAGTCAATTCCCCGGGCTTGAGCAGTATCCACTTCAGCAGCCTGCCACCTGCGGGAACTGACAGGTTCCCGTAAGCTGGCATGGACACGCTGAAACAGCCGAGGCAGTTTTCTGTCACCTTCACAGGGACCGTCTGAGTTTACACAAACACTGGGAGTTGGGGTTCATCTATTTTGACAGTTCTGTTGGCTGAGCAGGAAAAGAATACAGGCTTTGAAGTTCATACATTCGGTGTGAATCCTGCTGTGGCCTCTTGCTGGGCAATTCACGACATCCATCCTTTTGGAGTCTCAGTTTTTGCAGAGTTCTCAAAAAGAGTGGATTCTCTAGACAGTGCCTGGCTCACTGTGCCTGTGCATTAGAACATCCCTGGGTGATGCAAGCAATTTGCACTCAATTGTCCTGATAGCACAGTCAGGTAAGTGCCAGGCTGCTGACAAGGCTGGCAGTTCAAATCCCCCAGCCACTCCCTGGAAGAAGGATGAGGCTGCTTGGTCCTAGGAAGATGCAGAAACTTTCAGCAATCCTCTATAGCAGGGGTTCTCCACCTTCCTAATGCTACCACCCTTTCATACAGTTCCTCACGCTGTGGTGACCCCCAACCATAAAATGACCTTCGTTGTTACTTCATCACTGTCACTTTGCTACAGTGATGAATCATCATGTAAACATCTGATGTGCAGGATGTATTTTTCACTGTTACAAATTGAACATCATGAAAGCATAGTGATTCGTCCCACAAACAATATGTAATTATATATTGTGAAATATTTCTTTCTTTTTTTAATTCACACCTGAATCCTTTTTTCAACAAACTGCCAGGAACCTACTGAAGTATCACTAAAACAGAAAGTGCACCATGATCTCACATTTCTAACCACTTACGAAGTGGACTCTGTTAAGAATGGGCATTTTAGTGCTCTCAGAAATATTTATTTCTAATGGCCAATAAATGAAACTTGGTCTTGAAGCATGGTGTAGCATGGGTCACAGTCTTCATGGGGACTTGTGTGGGGGTGTATCTGCATGTGGGTGGATCCACCTGGAGACAGAGAGAGGAGTGGTGTCTCGGTTCCTCAGACTGGAAATATGTGTTCTCTGAGGGTCTCAGGTGATGGTATACGAGAGTGGCCAATAAGCACAGGAAGAATGATGAGCCTCCTTAGTCATGAAGTAAATGCAAATCAAAACCACAATGAGATAAAACTCACACCCACAAACATGGCTATAGTTTTTTTTTCCTTTTTTTCAATGATTTTATTGGGGACTCTTACAGTTCTTATAGCATTCTATACATCATTTGTTTCAAGCTTATCTGCACACATGTTGCCATCTTCATTTCCAAATATTTTCTACTTGAGCCCTTGCTGTAAGCTCCTCTTTCCCCCTCTCCCTTTTTTTAATGAATCATTTTATTAGGGGCTCTTACAACTCCCATCACGGTCCATACATACATCAATTGTATGCAGGCCACATCTGCACACTTGCTGCCATCAGCACTCTCAAAACATCCTCCCTCCACCTAGGTCCCCAGTACCAGCTCCCCATATTTCCCTTCCTTCCCTTCTCCCCCTCCCCCATGAACCCTTAATAATTCACAAATTGTTATTACTTTTTCATATTGTACACTGTCCAATGTGCCTCTTCACTAACTTCCCTGTTGTCCGTACCCCAGAGATCCCTGAAATTGGGTCTCCCTTTCTACTCCACCATCCCACCACCCTCTCAGTATCACCACTCCCATCACTAGTCCTAAGGGATCATCTATCCTAAATTCCCCATGTTTCTGACTCCAGTGTACATCCTCTGGTTTAACTGGATTTGTCTGGTAGAATTGGGATCATGATAGTGGGTGGGAGGAAGCATTTGAGAACTGGAAGAAAGTTGCATATTCCATTGTTACTACACTGTGCCTTGACGGACTCGGCTATAATTTTGTTTGTTTGTTTTTTAAAGACAAGTGCTTCAAGGATATGGAAAAAAACAGAACACTTGTCCTCTTGTTTGTGAAATGCAAAATGGCTCAGTCCCCTTGGAAAACAGTCTTACCAATCATTCCTCACACATTCCACATAGGCATCAGAGCCCCAGGACCTGCAAGTCCACTGCTATGCACACACCCACGGAAACAGACGTGTGCACACAGACGCCCACGTGAATGGCCATGGCAGCGAAGCGGAAAAAACAACCCCAATGCCCATATTAACAGATCACAGTCTGTTCACACACTGACACCCCATGCAGCCACTGTCCGCTACCATGCTGGCAGAACCTTGCCCATGTGCTAACTGAAAGAAGGCGGACCCAAAAGCCACCCATGGCATGACTCCGCAGATAGGGAACTCCCAGCAGAGGCAAACGTAGAGATAGAGAAGATCCATGTTGTCGGGGGGCAGGGAGGGGAGGGGATAGACGATGGCAGTTCATGGGAAGAGGTTTCTTGTTGTGCAGAGGGGTAGGTTCTAGAATGAGATAGACTGAATCGTACGATTGAAAGGGATCAATTTTAGGATATGTGAATTATATCTCAATACAGCTCTTATGAATGAATGAGGCAGCAGGGGAACCTTGTTCTATTAGAGACGGTGGCTGGGAAGAGCGCTTGCTTGTTGGACAGATCCTGGGATATGCCCAGACCTCTGGGGGGCCCCTGGTGCCAGTTGACACAAGTTGATCCTGCCTTGAGTTGATCCCATGTGGGGCTGAGGAGAGCTGTGCTCCCAGGGTTCTGAATGGCTGATTAACCAGGCCTTTCTGCCCCAAGTGCCTCTGCGGGAACTCAAAACTCCAGTCTGTTGGCTAGAAGCCCAACACATTAACTATGTGTACCACCACCCGCCCCGGGGGAGCTTCCTCACTAACTACAATAGGTATAATGACTACCACCCTGTACTTCAGGCTTCCCTGGGATGAATGTGGAAAGGAGAGAATTGATGTCAGTGACTACTGCAGGGCAGGGTCTGAGAGTGGTTATGGTGGACAAAAGAGACTTCAGTCTTACAGGTGGTGTTTAACCCGTGCAATTAAAATCGAACTTTCAGGTGCCTGCTCTTATGCTTGAAATATGTATTCCTATTAATATTTCAAACAGTCTCACATAGGAGTTGTCTTATAGCTACTGATAATCAAGAAGTGCCTATAGAGGAAAGTCAGTATGCCAAACTAACTGGCATAACGGGTATTTGTAACTGAGTGCTTACCTCTGGAGGATACTGGACATGAAGATATGGAAATTCCTCGTATGTAAGAAGGCAACTTGGGGGAGTGAGTTACTGTGTCTGAATCTTAGTCTTAGGAGGCAGCAAGGTCAAAGGGCATAATACAGTCCTCAGAATTTACATTCCACTTTGGTGAGTAATGGCTGGGATCTTAAAAACTCAAGCATGACCATCTGTCCATGCTCCACCTCTGTCCAGAGGTAAAAAGAGTGTTGAAAATTGAAGACACAAAGCAACAATTAGTCCAAGCAACAATTAGTCCAAGGACTAATGAACCCTATGAACATCAGGCTCCATGACTCTGAGACCAGAAGAACTAGATGGTTCTCGGCAACCACTAAAAACTGCTACAAGGGATCACCTTAGAAGGTCCTGAACAGACTGAAAGACATGGAACAAAGCCCCAAACCATGCAGCAAGGCTTGCTGGTCATCAAGAGACTGGTGGTGCCCCTGAGACGATGGCCCTTGGTCACCCTTTGGGTTAGGAGCCGAATTCACCTCTGGGCTCAGTTTTAGCCAGACAGCAGGGAGGTCCAGAAGGGGAACAACAGCAGTGCTAAGGTGAACATACATCAGAACTACAGTCATCTGAGATCAAGGGCTGGGGTAAACGCAGGACAAAGTTCAGAGGGGTGAGGAAAGAAGGTGGAATGGAGATAGGAAATACCAGGAGGAGGTGGAATGGGTGATGTTCCACTGAAAGGATTGCGATGAATGAAATAAAGCAGAATGTGTATGAAGCATCGATTGCAAAACTCACGATCTGCTGGGCTGAGCCCCAGTGGCCTAGTGGTTGAGTGCGGCACTGCAGCCCATTGGCTTGGGGGTTCAAATCCAGCAGCAGCTCTCCAGTAGCAAGGCTGGGCCTCCCACTCCACCAGAGGGCAGTGATGCCAAAAAACAAGCAAGCAAAAAACAAACAAACAAACAAACACGAAACAAACAAAAAATCATGATCTGCTTCGTAAACCTTCACTCAAGTCGCCAAGAATAAGGTTGTTGGGGTTTTTTTTTAAATGACACAAACAAAAACTAAACGAAGGCCAACTCATAGTGACTGCATAGGACAGGATAGACCTGCCCCTGTATGTTTCTGAAAGTGTAGTTGTTTACAGGAGGAGAAAGTCTTGTTTTCTCCCACAGAATAGATGGTGGTTTCAAACTCAGACCTTGTGGATCTCGCAGCTCAACTCCTAATCACTAAGAAGATGAGGAAGAGGAGCCCCCATGTTGCCCCAGCCCATCCCCTGACGTCCGAGGAAGCCCTGCGGTCCTCGTGTACCTAGGCCGAGGTGCTGTGGGAAGGGAGCTCTGGGCATGAGTGGTCTCACCTACAGACCACTCTCTGTTGACAGCTCGGTGAAGTGAGAAGGGACAGGGATGTCCAAAGGACACCAATTTGATGACACCAGTTAGAGAGGTTGTTGAAAAGCTTAGTGACTTACCTTTGGGGCCCGTGAAAAGTCATGGCTGATGTAGCTGAGATTTACTGTGGGGAAGGCTGTGCTTGGGGGGGGGGGGACCCATACCTGGCCAGATGAAACACATCGCACCTCTCCGATGCCTTCTCCAGAATAGATGGGCCTGGGAAAGGGCACCTAAGAAGAGCCAGCTCTGCTCTGCCCACTCCACGGACAACAGATAGAGGCAGAGCCAGCAAAGGAACAAAGCCTGTGTGTGGAGGCGCCTTCACCCATGGAGGGTAAGCAAAGAATGCTTTGTCTTTCTTTCTTTTTCTTTCTTCCTTTCTTCTTCTCCTTCTCTTTCCATCCTCCCTCTCTTACTCTCTCCCTCTCTCTCAACCTAACTGCTCCACCCTGCACTATGCCAGCCCTTTCACCCCTTTCCCATTGACAGGGGCTTCTCTAAAGTCATCCTGACCCAATTCCTTGACTTCTTGGGGTCACTTCTCATCATATGGTCTCATGCAGATGGCTAAAACTCAGCCCAGCTCATCCACAAACTTCCATTTCATGGCTGACTCAGCACTCATTCCCTCCTGAGTCAGGATGGGAATGGTAACTGTGATGGCTGGGAAGGAAGGAGAGGTGGAATTATGTCCTTTGCACATGTCCCCCACTCCTAGCCTCCTCCTGTGGTAGAGGGGAAGCTAAAAGGGAAGGCCAACATCGCTCTGGTTGCCAGATTGACCTCAGGTCCTCTCTAGTGGCCATTCCTCCTGTCCTTCCCCGTGGCTGTGGGTACACTCCTCTAGAGTCACTTTTCTAGAGAAGACTTGATCTGGCCAAGTCCCCCTGATGATCTTCCAGCACAGAGACTTCTGGTTCCCCAAGCAATGGCTGTCCCAGTAGAGAGTGGCTCCCGTGACTCAAATCTAAACTCAAGGCTTGTGTGGGACCTGTCCTCTGTAGCCACTGGGAACAACCCACCTCCACCACCCCCCATGCTACCACCCACCCACACACAACATACACAGAGCCAGCTCTGTCTACCTCTATCCAAGGAGCCCAGAGCATGAGGCAGGCCCAAAAGTCCAACCAGAACCTGGCTAGACCCTGGCTCCCGTGGTATAGACTCCTTGTCTTTCCAAGAGACTTTGGGAAAAAGCAGCCCCACACCTTCTCCTCCAGAACAGTGGATGGAGAGCCCAACCTCGCTTTGAGAAAATAGACTTTGTTCAAGGGAGACCTTCTGCCTTCTCAGTTCTCCCTCTCAGGGGGAGGTGGGCTTGGGTGAAGCTGGGACATGGTCAAGGGGCAGAGACCTGCCGGTGGAAAAGCAGCTCTCTTAGGAGGCCCTATGAGCAGTCCCAGGGTTTTCTTGCCCTCTAAACTTTTCTCCTGTGGAGAAAATAGCAGGTACTATTTTCTCCTTTTCTCCTGCAACTGCTGTGAGGAATAGATGGGTTGGCATATATTAAGTGCTTAGAACCACGTAGAGACACAATAAATGCCATGGAAGCATTGAGACGATCACTATCATCCTTCAGAACCTTGGCTGCATTTCCAGACTTGTCACGATTACCCCCTTTTGCACTGAAAGACCTCAAATGCAAAGTCAATCTTCTATTGTGGTCATATGAACATATCCGTTTTCACGTATCAGCACAATCATTAAGAGTTTTTAAAAGATCTTAAATGCTATGGGTTAAACTACATGAAAGGGGATTGGTCTGGTCCTCTGGTTTTTTACACATCCTACCTTTTAGCAATGAACTCTGTTTTTATGTGGAATACTCGATGGAAGCCTAACAGACAATGCTGATATGATTGATGCATGGTGGGAAACTGGTACCCAGCACTAAGCCAGCCCACATAGCCCTCTTTACTGTAGCCTCTGGAGCCCAAGAAATGCTGATTAAAATAATAATAATAATAATAATAATAACTGGACAAATGGCTCTAGCATTGTTGTCATTCAGTGCCGGTCATTCGGTCCTGACTCTTACAAATGCTACATATCAAGGGATAAAATGCTACCCACCTAGTCCGGCATCCACTTCACAATTGCGCCTGTGTCTAAGCCCACTGCTTCCGACCCTGTATCAATCCAACCAACCAACGTTTCCACTGGGTCTTCCTCTTTCTCACTGATCCTCTAATTTTACCAATCATGACAGCTTTTTCCAGGAATGGATCCCTCTTGTCCTGCTTGCGTATAAAGAACATTCTGGCTATACTCCTTCCATGTCAATCCATGATGTGTTTAATATTCTCTGCCCACACCACAATTCAAAGATATTAATTCTTCTCTGGTCTTCAAGGGGAGTCCTGGTGGTGTGGTAGTTGTGCGTTGGGCTGCTATCCCCGTGGCTGGCAGTTTGAAACCTCCAGCAGCAACCAGGTAGAAAGATCAGGCTTTCTACTCCAATGAAAAACTATAGTCTGGAGGGTGTAGAATGGCTAGTGGGATTTGATCAATTGTAATGTAGCCAAGAAGAATTTCTGAGAGCGGAATGAAGGGGGAACATGACAGTGGGGCAGGAAGGAAGTAAAAAGAAATAGAGGAGAGAACCAGAAGACAAAATCTATATAGAGGCATAAGTACAGGCATGTACATATGTAAATATACTAATATATAATGATAGAGGGATTTCTCCATTATATATATTTATCTGTTAAAGTATTAAGATAGCAGACAGACCTTGAGCCTCTACTCAAGAACACTTTGTGCCTCAACACAAGAACATTTTGTTCTAATAACCTGGCACGGTGTGATACTCACCTTCCCTACATGATTGCTAAAGACAAAATGGGTGCATGAGCAAATGTGAAGAAGAAAGCTGATGGTGCCTGGCACAGGGTGCAGTACAGCACTGATGAAACACACAACACTCCTCTAGTTCACTTTTTCAGCATGCGAGGTACTTATAAAATGATTAAGTAGAAATGATCAACTACAAAAATGCAGAGCATATATTTATTTATTTACTACACTTATTCACAAATGCATTGATAATTGTTTATATGTACAATGTATGTTTATGTACCTTACATAACCACATGAGTCCATACTGTAAAACACAACAAAATTAACTATGTATATTTTTTGTCATTAACCTGAGTTGACTCTGATGACTTGCACTGATGGAAGGAGCCAGGGATGCATAGTCCGGACAGTAGCTGCTGACAGGCAGCCTCAATGATCATCAGTCATGGTAGAACGGTACTTGGACTTAAAGATCTTTATGTAGGAAAAGACTGATTTCCATAATTAAGTGGAGCCAAATAATGCAGGCAAGGGTGCAGCACATTTTCTCATGTTTGGGTACTTACCCTCTGTGAATAAGTTCCAGAACTGTTGATGCACTCTGGACTTCAGCTGAATGTCACCTTGTGTCATATTCTCCCATCCCGTATGAAAGTGATATGTTTTTGTCTTCTTACTTGGTTCAGCTCCCCCACTCATTTTAATACCCTTTCTTATGCTTAAGGGGGGAAAAACCAAGGTCTAAAAATTGGTGATAATTTGTCAGTTTTGCTGCACTTAGCGCAGTTGTTTGTACATTTGACACCAGAGATTGCATCTGATTGACTACACTGTATATCAATTAGGTGATGGAATTGATGATAAGATTTACATCTATTTTTTTTAATGCCATGCCATCTACTCACACTGCATTTGCGTTTGACTAGTGGATCGCGATTGATGTATTGAGCACTCCTGCTTTAGTTGTTTGATGCTTTCCTCCCCATCACCCAACTATCAAGACCCAAGTTCTACTTCATAAATCTGGCTAGACCAGAATATGTACATTGGTACAGATAAGAACTTTTGACACATGGAATCCAGGACAGATAAACCCCTCAGAACAGTAACAGGAATATTGATACCATGTGAGGGTGCGGGGAGGGAGTGGGGAGAAAGGGGGAACTGACAGCAATGATGGGTGTATAACATCCCCTCCAGGGAATAAATAACAGAAATGTGGGTGAAGGAACCACAGCGAATGGTGTAAAATGTTAATAGTAATAATATATAATTCATTAAGGGTTCATGAGGGTGGGAGGGTGGGAGACGGAAGGGAAAGGGAGCTGATATCAAAGGGCTCAGAAAGAAGGATAGTGTTTTCAAAATGATGATGGCAACATATGTAAAAGCTCACCTGATATAATTGATATATGGATTGTTAGAATAGCTGTAAGAGTCCTCAATAAAATGATTTTTTTTAATTACAGTCTCAGAAATCCACAGAGGGTCATTATAAGTGTACACTAACTCTGGTTGCAGTAAGTTGGTCTTCTAATTTATTGTCTAGTCTCAGTGTGTGTATGAGCTGACTGTAAACACCACAGCTCGCATCAGAGCACCTCAGCCCTGATGGCAACATCTTTGCTTTTTCACACTTTAAAGAGAGCTCTCAGCAGACTTGCCCATGGCAGTCATTTCATTCCTGGCTGCTGCTTTCCCTGGGCACTGACTGTGGATTCAAGTACAAGAAAATCCATGACGTCAATCTTCCTTCCATTTATCACCATGTTGCTGACTGACCCAGTTGTAAAGAATTGTAGTCTCTTTATGCTCGGGTGTCATTCACACTGAAAGCTAGCGTCTTTGAGCTTGACCTGTAAGTGTTTCAGGACCGCTACGTTTCTGACAAGCAAGGTTGTATCATCTGCATATCAAAGGCTGTCAGTGAGTCTTCCTCCAGCGATGTGCCGTGTTATTCTTTGCAGAGTCCGTGTCTCCAACTATCTGCTCATCACATAGATTGAATAAGGCAGGGGGAAGGATGCAGGCCCGCCACACATCTTTCCAGACTTTATCCTACAGTTGGGCCACATGCAGGTTCCAGGTGAGCGCAGTTTGCCCGAATTCCCACTCCTCCGAGGATGGCCCATTATTTGCTATGATCCATGCAGTCAAATGTCTTTTTGAGCTTTCCCGGAGCCTGGGGTCCAAACATTTCTGCCACAGACAATGCAGACAAAACACTGAGGGGTAACCCGAAGGCTTTGAGTCCCAAACTCCCATTAGCAGCTGGCCAGAGTGGGCTTGGACGGCTGTGGGTTTGTCCTGACAGAGGACAGCGTTCAGCAGAAACATGGCAGGGTCACTTCTGGCTCTTTCCCTCTCCATCCCAGCATGGAAACCCTGGTCATTTCGAAACCAGCAGGAGGGCATTCGGATGGATGCCACCACCGGGTGCAGCAGGGACAAGGTGTCGACAAGGCTTTGAGGCTCCAGCTGCGCATCTCACACTTGAACCTGACCCTGAGCTGGAGCTTTGGCCAAAAGCAACACGTTTCTGCCCTTCTGTTGGAGGGATAAGAGGAGCGTTTAAACACACAGCAAGGGATGATCAAGGGCTTAAAATAAAATGCAGTCCACGCCTTGTGTAAAAGTGAACAACAGCTCAGAGGCAACAAAGCCCCCATGGAAGAAGCACACCAGCCTGTGTGACCACGAGATGTTGAAGGGATCCGGTGTCAGGCATCAAAGAACTAAAATTATATCATTATAAATAGGGGGAGTACAGATTGGGGACCCAAAGCCCATCAACAGGTGAAGCGACATCCTCTTGCAGAGGGGTTGCAGGGAGGAGATGAGCCAGTTAAAGTACAGTGTAGTAACAACGAAATATGCAACTTTCCTCTAGTTCTCAAATGCTTCCTCTCATCCACTATTATGATCCCGGTTCTACCAGAGAAGTCCGGGTAGAACAGGGGATGTACACTGGAGTCGGAAACATGGGGAATTTAGGCTAGATGTTTCCTCAGGACCAGTGATGGGAGTGGTGATACTGGGAGGGTGGAGGGATGGTGGAATAAAAAAGGGGAACCAATTTCAGGGATCTACATATAACCACCTCTCTGGGGCACAGAAAACAGAGAAGTGGGTAACGGGATACATTGGACAGTGTACAGTATGAAAAAGTAATAATAATTTATGAATTATTAAGGGTTCATGGGGGAGGGAGAGGGGGGAGGAATGGAAATATGAGGAGCTGGTACTGGGGGCCTAAGTGGAGGGAGGATGTTTTGAGAGTGATGATGGCAACAAGGGTGCAAATATGGGCTGCGTACAATTGGTGTATGTGTGGACGATGATGGGAGTTGTAAGAGCCCCCAATAAAGTGATTCATTAAAAAAAGGGGGAGGGGGAAGAGGAGCTTATACCAAGGGCTCAAGTAGAAAATATTTGGAAATGAATATGGCAATATGTGTACAAATATGCTTGATACGAATGATGTATTGAATGTTATAAGAGCTGTCAGAGCCCCCAATAAATTTTTTTTTAAGTGAATGACAAATGTAGATCATCCCCAAGAATACAAACCTCCCTGGTTCTATCAGCAATGACCCAGCCCCTTGATGGCGATTCTTGCTCCAACACTTCATCAGCATCAGCATCTAATCCTATCTTTTCTTGGTTAACAGTTTCATTGGCATACACTTCACACACCATACAATTTAATCAAATAAATATATCAAGAACATCTGTGTAATCATCACCACAATCTAGTTCAGAACCTTTTCTTCTCATTGTTGGCTCCCCCTCTTCCTCCACACTCCCTGCCATGCCCGGCAGCATTGATCAGTCCAGTTACTGTCTCAATGGATCTACACCTATCCTGGATTTCATATATGGAAAATCATACAAAACACAAACAGGAAGCAAATAAACAAAAGACTCGTCAAAGTGTTGGAAAACATCAACCAAAAAGAAAGTACAAAATATTAAAAATGAAAACAACTTTAAAATGGCTCAAAAGAGATTTTAACCTCACTACATCTGCCACAATCCACTTTACAATACTCCGTCTGAAAGCAAAGCTATTCCCATCCCCCAACTCTGGCCAGAGGGACTCCACCGGAGGCTTAGCCCATGTGGAGACACCGCAAGGGGGTTTGGGGCTCTCGCTGTCATCCACAGCCTTCTGCCAATTGGGTGCTCACCTTTTTCAGCTCTCATATCATTCTTTCCTTTGGATGTGGAGTTTATTCTTCACAATCTTGGATCACAGAGGCTGGTGTGCTTTGTCCATGTGTACTGAGTTGACATTTCACTGAGATGGCTGCTTGCTTGAAGACAAGCCTTGAAGACCCCAGATGCTTTCTTTCTAATAGTCAGGCACCATCCAGTTTCTTCACCACACTTTGCCACAACACCATATCCTCAGGAATTTCTTCATGAGGGCAAGCATCATACAAGCCATGTCTTAAAAAGTAGTTGTATATCCTCTGGTCTAGCCGGATTTGTAAGGGTGTACAGTGGTACCACCAGGAACCACAAACACAGAGAATCCAGGACCAAAGATCCCTTCAGGACCAGTGGTGAGTGTGGAGATACCGGAAGGGTGGAGGGAAGGTGGGGTCGAAAGGGGGAACCAATTATAAGGATCTACATATAACCTCCTTCCTGGAGGACGGACACCAGAAAAGTGGGTAAAGGGAGACATCAGACAGTGTAAGATATGACAAAATAATAATAATTTATAAATTATCAAGGGTTTGTGAGGAGGGGGTGAACAGGGAGGGAGGGGGAAATGAGGAGCTGATACCAAGAGCTCAAGTAGAAAGCAAATGTTTTGAGAATGATGATGACAACAAATATACACATGTGTTTGACACGATGGATGGATGGATTGTAATAAGAGTTGTATGAGCCCCGATAAAATGATGTCAGAAAATTAAAAAGAGCTAATTGTTCTCAGATTGGGGCTCAAATTAAGTGCAACTCACTCCAACACTTTTCTCTCATGTTTCTGTGGTGCCCTGCCTCTACTAGGAGCCCACGACTACCAGCTTCTCAAGAATTGCTCCTCTCTTTTTTTGGGGGGAGGGCACTATAACAAAAACCTTTATACTTCACCTGTGGAGCAGCTGGTGGGTTTGAACAGCTGCCCTTTGGGTTGGTAGCCTAATACTTAACCCATTGTTTGTGTCATCAGGGTCCCTAACTCAATGAGGGCAATCAATGAATAGTTCATTCAGGAACATTGAATGGAAAAACCAAAGGTCCAAAGCCACTTTGAAATGAGTTACCAATCAGTACCACTTACATAATTTATGGGAAAATAGTGAATAATATAGGAAACATTAAAAGAAGATGGAAAGAATACACAGAGGCGCAGTATCCAAAAGAATTAGTCAATATTCAACTACTTCCAAAGGCAGCATATGATCAAGAACCAATGGCATTAAAGGGAAAAGTCCAA
>PVJH01015196.1:20878-37093 GCA_004026705.1 Nesogale talazaci
GGGAAGGGATTGAAGCAAATTGCAGAATGATCCAAATTATCATTGATATCACATGCTCATAATGAGCTTGCATGAATATACTTTCAAAATGATCACGGTAGTACATTGACAGGGACCTACCAGAAATACAAACCAGATTCAGAAGAGGATGTGGGACATGGCTGATGTGAGCTGGAAGTAAGCTGAAAGCAAGAAACACCAGAGACGTTTGTGTTTTATCAACTAAGGCAAGGCACTTGACTCTGGGGCTCAGACCAAAGGATGGATAGCACTGCAAAGAATGTGAGTTCCCAAACACTTTGCTCTGCACACGTGGGACATGCACACAGACCAAGAGGAAGCCATTCAACGAGAACACTGCGTGATCGAAAGTCAGAAATTGCGCGTGTCAGGGTTGCCTCCTTTTCCCATACATAGTCAATCTGCATGCGGCATCAAGAATCCAAGGAGAACTACAGGAAGACTAGCATTGGGGTGTAAGAAAGGCTTATTAACAACCGATGAAAGGCAAATGACACAGCCTCCCTTGCAAAAAGTGCAGAAGACATGGAGCACTTGCAATGAAGCTCACAACCTCTGGGAAAGATGACACCCCAAATAAAGAAAGTAAATATTCTTTTAACGAGGCCAGGGAGCAACATCCTGATAGATGGAGAGAAGACTGACGTTGTCAAAGATTATAATTTACTTGGATTTACAGTCAATACCTACATAGGCAGCAATCAAAAAAAAAAATCAAAGGACATACTGCATGGAGCCAATTGGGGGCAAAGACTCCTTGAGAGTCTTAAAACCAAAGACGGTACCTTAAGGACTAAGGTGCCTTTGACCCAAGCAAGCATGCCAACAGCCGTGAGGATGTCGCAGGATCAGGCAGTGTCTCCTTTTGTACACAGGATCTCTAAGAGCTGCGACTAATTTGGCAGCACGCATTGAACTGCTTATTAAAAGGTCAGCCACTTGAAAACACCCGTCATTTAGCAGAAGACAGACAGGGCTGTCTACTTGCTTAAAGAGTTATAGGCTTAGAAACACACAGGGCACTTCTACACTGTTTTGTAGGGTCATTCTGACTCAGCATCGACTTGATGTGGTTTTAAGTGTCGTTTTGAGTTCAACCACAACAGGATTCTCTATAGAGGAAGGCGGCCAGATATTTTCCCGTGGAACCACTGGGTGGATTCGAACCACCAACCTTTAGGTTAAGTCTGCAGATGATTATAAACTGCCAATGCCAGTCCAGCCTCCTGCAAATTCTCTCCAGCCCCTTCAAAGAGCAGCAGGTTCATGTTACAATGCACAATTGTTATGCCACTGTCCTAGAGTGTCCCTGGGTTGGCTGAAATGTATTTCCACGTGCTGTGTGAGCTCTGCCATTTATAAGAATAGCCTAATCATTTATAAAGATAAGAATACCAGGAATTCCTTCTGGGCTATAAAAGGCTCCCCCAAACCACAAAAGGCATGGAGCACATTCCTTGGCAATTATCAGTCTGAGGAGAAGACAGCTCAGGGTATGGGGCACTGAGGAGGGAAAGGGGGGGTTGTGCCCTGCCCGACCACGACAACCAAGCCTCTGCTTTTCAGAAAACAGCTGCAGGGCGCCTTCACGCTCTTGTAAAGGAAAACGGCTTCCTTTCTAATGGAGGACTCAATGCCGCAATCAACAACTCCCACTCTTTCAGCCCTGGACAAACCACTGAAGCTCTTCACCACACACACACACACACACACACACACACACACACACACCTCCCCTTCCTGGGGAGGAAACTCATGTCTCTGAGTCCTGGGGTTGGTCCAAGCTTCACTGGGGATCCCGTGCCCGCGCATCTTGAACTAATTGCTGTGGGGACCATACACAGACAGAAGGGGCAGCCTGTGTCCAGTCAGCCTGAACCCCCTTGTCATGGCCCAGGGCTAGCCCCAGAGACACACAGATCCCATTCTTTCCAGGTGCAGAAGGAAAGACTGTGGATCATACGTGAACTCATGCAAATCCCTCACCATTTCACAGATAAGCAGCTGACTACAGGTATGAAGGAAGCCTGCTCAAGCTCACGCAGCAACGAAGGCAGCGCTGGCCTTCGGATTTGGGTCAACCGAACTCCAAAGACCTTCTCGTTCTACTGCATCAGTACCGCAGCCTGCCCCTGAGGCAGTGGAAGTGGTCTGACCAGTGCAGACAATATGGAGATGTCCAGTCTGTAAAGAGTTTTAAAATAAAGTCATCTGCTTTTTTGTTTTACTATTTTGCTGTTCATGAGAAGATTGCTGCGGATGTCAACTGTCACTGACTGGACCCCAACCCAAGGAGATCGGAGCACCATGAAACCGAAAAGCCCAGTCCTGTGCCGTCCCTGGGGTCAGTTTCAGACCGGACTGCTCTCATCCACAGCCTTTCCACTAACTGATTTTTCCACATGAGCCTATTTTCATGACTTGCCCTTTAATGGACATTATACGCCTTTCACATGAAAGTTCATTTGGAGAACTCCCAGCTTTGCAATGGTCACCTCACACAGCCCCAGAGGAAGATCCTAACAACTCAATCTTTCCATTCTAGTGGGGCACAATGCCTGTCTCCAGCTCCTGCTGTATGCATCAGCAAAACTGAAACTCACTGCTATCGAAACATCTCTGATTCACAGCCACCCAACAGGACAGGGGAGGACTGCCCCTGTGGGTTTCTAAGATTGGAACTCTTCGTGAGAGGAGAAAGCCTCATCTTTCTCCCATGGAGCGGCTGGTGGTTTCGAACTGCTGACCTTGCAGACTGCTCAATGTTTCACCACCCGGGCTCCTCAGAGCCTTGCATAGTGGCTGGAACACTGGAACACTGAACTATGTATGCAGTAAGCAGAAAGATGAATAAACAGAATCCGAGTTTCTTCAATTCCCCCATGCGAGGTGACCACTTGGACTTTGCGTTTGTATTTAAGAGTTAAAATAACAAAACAGCGAGGAGCTGATACCAAGGGCTCAAGTAGAAAGAAAATGTTTTGGAAATGATGATGGCGACATATGTACACATGTGCTTCATGCAATTGATGTACACATTGTTATAAGAACTGTAAGAGTTCCCATTAAAATTATTTTTTAATTGATAAAATAACAAAACCACAAACTGAAAGGCGTAATACTTTTCCTACTCTGTTCACCTTTTAGTCTAGATATTAAATACCTCGTTGTGTTGGAATATATTTGAAACACAATTATATTCTTTCCTAAGGATCCACTGTTTGAAAACTAAGAAAAATCAATAAATGAAAATTACCAATTGTTTATATTTCCAAATTTAACTTATTGTGTCATTGAACATTTCCAGAAAAGTATACACTGATTCCAGTTTCTACCTGTACCATCTGGTGACGTTGATTATATACTCTGAGTTGCACATTTTTCTGAACTAACTAGTCCTCTTTCTGATTGCTGGTAGGTACCATCAAACCAGCGCCAACCCTCCCTATGCATCACAGAATGAAACACTTCTCAGACCTGGGCCATCCTCACAATTGTTCAAATATTGGAGTCCATCCTGAAGGTTCTTCTCCAGCACTTTAAGTTGCTGCTGTCAACTTGATCCCCTATAACTAAAACCCAAATTCACTGCCATTGACTCAATTCTGACTCCTGGTGACCTGTAGGTCAGGATAGAAATGTTCTTGTGGGTTTCTGAGACTGTAGCTTTTTCTGGGACTAGAAAGCCTCCTCTCTCTCTCCTGATCCCACGTAGATAGCCCCTAAGAGAAAATAATGCTCAAGGAAGGTCTTTTGAACTAATTGAGTCAAGCTTAAGTGACTCCAGGGGACACTTCGGATTTAATGTTTAAAATTTATCTCAGAACATAATTTCAGGGGTCTGTCTTTCATGGCCCCAGAAAGTCAACAGGCCGTGAGCTTTTGAAATTATATTTCCTTTTCCCCTCTTATCCATTTTCTCCCATTTGATCAAGATTTTCCCATGTTCAGTAATTTCGAAGAAGCTTCTAATTCCTCAGGTCTCATGGCAAAGGAGGCAGTCGCTCACAGAGACCATGAGCCATACATTCCCCAGCTCCTCCTGTTCCTGATTCTCCATCTTCCTCTGCTATGCCACCTGCACAGAGGCCAATTGTTGTGTCTTGGGTGGTTGCGTATATGCTTAAGACACCAGATGCTACGCACCAAATTAGGAAGTAGAATAGACCTGAACAAGTTACTGGGCCAACAAATTGGGGCGTACCATAAAACCCTGACGCTAAATCTTCAAACCAAGGAAGCACATCCCATGAGGTGCTTTGTCGTGTATAAGCAGACTCCATAGCATCTCTCTGTTGTGGCTGTAGAAATAACTATCACACAACTTTTGCCAATTCAGCATTTCAAAGGTCTACAACTTCACAGTAACCACAATAATCACCCATGCTGTCCTCTTCTTAATCATCGCAAGGCTTTCATAACTGAAAATCTCTCTTTCCCTCTGCCCCCTGGTCCTGGTAACCACCAATGAACTTGGCTCTCTATACATTTGCTTTTTTATGCATGTGAGAGCATGTGATGTTTGTGATTGACTTCCTTTGCCCAGCACAGTCTCTCCATTCTGGTGATAGCATGTGTCAAGACTTCATTTCTCCTACTGGTATTCCAAGTGGTATTCCATTCTATGTCTGTACCACATTTTGTTTATCCATCACCTGTTGATGGGCATCTAGGCTGTTTCTACCTTTTGGTTATTGGTTAGTGTTCCAATGAGCACGGGTGTACAGCTTATATTGTTTTTGTTCTTAGGGTCAGTAGAGTTGATTCTGAATCACAGCAAGCTATGGAACAGAGAACTCTCTCATAGGATTTTCTTGACTATAATCTTTATGGGGGCAGACCTGTCAACATTTTCTCCCATAGATAGGTGAATTCAAGTCACCAATTCTTCAAGTTAATAGCCAAGAGCTGAACCATTGAGCAAGCTCATGGTTCCTTAATGACTGTTAATGAATACATGGCTGTTATTGAGAATAACTTTTATTCAGAGGAGAGAGCAGTGAAAAATCTGCTCCAGGTGTCAAGCAGGCCTGTAGAGGCTACCACTGCACTACAGCCAATGACTCCCTCCTGCTAGAACCTGGAAAAGCCACACTGGCCTGACCAAGAGTCTAGTCATTTGTTCCCACTGAAGAAGCCCTACAGCAGGCTACTAAGGCCAACTCCATGCTTCTGCTCTCTCCTTGAATATAAAAAGTGCCTTTTCCAAAGGAGTTTATAACTCTACAGAGATGCACATATCTTTGACCAAAAACACAGTTCTGGCAAAATTGATGGCTTTTTTCCTCCAAATTCAAAGATTTCAAACTGTTTGCTTAAATTTAAAAGACTATCGAATCTTGATCTTAGTCTCCAACATTACCAACCCTCTCCTGAACCTCCACTCCTTCACTCCCATTCCCTGAGCAGTTTGTCTCCTAGGCTTTAAAAAAAATATATTTGACAAGCTAAACTTTAATTATGGTGCTGATAAAGAAAGCACTGTGGACTATCAGAAAAACAAAGAAACTTGTCTCAGAAGAACCCCCAAATCCTCACAACTGGACCAACAGGTAACATCAAGATAAATCGTGAAAAGATTAGAGTTGTCAAGCATTTCATCTTGCTTGTATACACAATCAATACTCATGGACCCAGCAGTCATACATTACATCGGGTAAATCTGCTGCGCAAAATCTTTTTTTGGGGGGGGGCGGGGGCATCACTGCCCTGTTGGGAGTAGGAAGTCCAGCCTTGCTCCTGGAGAGCTGCTCCTGGATGTGAACTGCCAACCCTATGGGCCGCAGTCCCACACACAACCACTACGCCACCGGGGCTCAGGCAAGATCTCTATAAAGCATTGAACAGCAAGGATGTTACTTTGAGAACTAAGGGCGCCTGACTCAAGTCATAGTACTTTCAGTCGCTTCGTGTGTATGCAAAAGTTGGACACTGAATAAGGAAGACTGAAGAAAACTCGGTGCAGTTCAGTTATGGTGCTGGCAAAGAATATTGAAAATTCCCTGGATTGCCAAGAGAACAAACAAATCAGTCTTAGAAAAAGTACAGGCCGAAACGCACCTTAGAAGCAAGGATGGAGAGACTTCATCTCACATGTGTGGACAGGTTATCAAGAGAGATCAGTCCCTGGAGAAGGGCAGTACGACATGCTTGGCAAAGTGGAGGGGCAGAACAAGAGAGGAAGAGCCTCAAGGAGAGGGATTGATCCAGTGGCTGCACCAATGGGCTCAAGCATAGCAGTGATCGGTTCCGCTGCATGGAGAGTCAGTATGGGTCGGAACCAACATGACAGCACCTGACAAGCAAACCAAAAGTCTGAACCATGCGATGGCACCTGGCAATGGCAGCCATCTGGCCACGTCCCATCCTTCAGTGCTCATTCCCTCTACTTCATCCAGAACCCAGACGAAACATTTCTGGAGGGCAAGGACTACCCCCATATTCCAATCCCCTTTCCCCTGTCTCTCACACCGCATTGGACACAACCACTGATCTGTGTGAACATAGCTCACACATACAAAGAGCGTTCAAAATGGGTGTGGAAAACTTCCATTATCTTTTAATTCCATTACAAATCAATAATAATGGAGAGAGAGAGACACATTTAACTTCCATCAGAACTGACTTTCAACAGTCATGGAACGAAAGGAACCCTGTCACAATTCAGGGACTACCTGTAAAACCACCTTGAAATGACAGTATTTTCTCTGTGGAGGACAGATGGGACACAGGAGTCATGAGGAGGGTGGCGGTGGCGGTAATGACAAGACGACCCCAGAGGATTCCTTGAAAATGTATTGAAACTGTTCCGAATCTGGACTGCAGTGAGAGGATACACATTTACAAAACTAAATGCCCACATTCACCAAGGACAAAGTTCGGAGAGAATAGGGAGGAAGGAACAGAAACAGCCATCGCAGGTGGTGTGACATCAGAGGGCCTGCAATGAATGTGATGAAATGAAATGTATATGAATTGTTTAATGGAAAACAGATGGGCTGCTTGATAAACCGTCACCCACCATCTAAAGGCGTCTTCAAAACGAAGCTGCACGTCTGCTCAGACGGGAGCACAGAGACTAAGTCAGATGGGAGCTTGGCGTCGATGTCAATAGCCTACTTGTGATGTTGTACTTTGGTCTTATAAAATGTGACCATTGGAAGAAACTGGATAAAGGGGAGACATCCCCCCAGATCCTTCTCTATTATTTTTTACAATGGTGTCTGAATCCAAAACGATCTTGAAAAAGGGTTCAATTATAAAAGTAGGAAACCAGACAGGGGTCTCAAACCAGCATGATTTACTTATTGAAAAACCACTTAGATGGGGTGTACCGACTAATTTTAAGCTCCTAAAACAGTGGGTCTCAATCTTCCTAATGCCATAACACAACCCATTTATACAGTTCCTCATGTTGTGGTGACCCCTAAGCATAAAATTATTTTCACTGCTACTTCATAACTGTTGTTTTGCTAGTGTTATGAGTCGTCATGCAACTATCTGATGGGCAGGATGGAGTTTCATTGTTACAACCGGACTATAATTAAAGCATAGTAATTAGAGGAACAGTGTCTTGGTTCCTAAGATCATCAGAAGTATGTGTTTTCCAAGGGTCTTAGGTGACCCTTGTGAAAGGGTCGTTCAAGTCCCAAAGGCTTACAACTCACAGGTTGAAAACCAATGTCCTAAAATGTTAATTCACCAGCTCCACCTAATGGCCATGTACTAGTGGTTCCATTTTACAGATGAGCAAACTGAGGTCCTGAAAAGCTGAATGACTTGGCCACACGGCAAGCAGTACCCGTCGAACACGAGTCCAGCACAGTCTGGCTCCAGAACTGCCCCCTCAGAGGTCTCTGCATCTCATCCTGCAAGGCTGGGGCTGCGGGGTTGACTGGCCTTGATTCCTGGCAGCGGCTCTTCCAGAAGGTCCCCGAAGTTCAGGTTTAAAAGATGGCGGATCGTGGCCGTCACAAAGCCAATCAGGACCGCCACCTGCTCTCAAGTCAATTAGTCTGCCACCGAATTATTGGACGCCCACTGGGCATGGGGATGCAGGCATGCCGCAGACTGAAGTCCACACTTCCCTATCCCCATTGCCAGCCGAGGCTGAGGCGGGAAACTCAAGAGAAGGGATGGGTTCCTTTGGAGCACATTTCACACGGAACCAGTGGGGAGTGTTCCAGCTCACCAGGCCCCCTGGAGAGGATGAAAGGGGAAAGCTGAGGCGAGCTGAAACAAGTCGTGTAATCCCCTCATGCTTGACAGGCAGTTGCCCGGGTCTCACAGCCCTGCTGCTTTTGTCATCACAGGCCCATCCCTTCTCTCCCACTCTAGGCCGGCCCCCGAGCGAGCAGATCTCTGGCTTAGCGGTTTCAGGCCCACGGCGTGGACCCTGGGGACCGAAACCCAGAAGCGATGTGGCATTCTGGGGTTGCCAGCGAGGCACGCTGGCTCAGAAGATTTTCAGATTATCAAGTGGGAAAGGCAGGAATGTCACGGCCTCTGTGGGCGGATGCGGGGGCTTCCGCCAAAGAGAAAAACCACCGTGAAACGGCTCTCGCTTTCCCACTGGCTCAGCTCGGGGTGAGGGTATGTGTGCTATGGGTGCCGATGGCAGTCAGGATGTGGACACCTTGAAACGAAGGCCGTGGAAAAATCCTTTCCCAAGAAGAGGTACCAAAGGGGCAAAAAGCGCGCCAGACTCGAAAAGATTTCAAAGGACGACCTCCCACCAGAAGGGCGCAGTGACTTAACTTTAACCCTGAGAATCCAGGAAGATGCCACCTACCGTATTTCTCAGAAAGAATGGAGCCTGGGAGTAGGGGTGGGGCAGTGATTCAGCGATTTCCCCAAGCCTTGACTCATCAGCGGATGGAAATTCCCTGCAGCACCCTGGTGACAGAGTGGGTGATGAGCTGGGCTTCTAACTGCAGGGTCAGCAGTTTGAATCCCCGGGGCACTCCTCGAGAGAAAGATGAGGCTGTACGCTGACTGAGGCCTAAGGAACCCGGAGGAACAATCCTCCTCTGTCCTGGAGGGTGGTTGAGTCGGAATCGACCTGAAGGCAGTGGGTTTGGTTTGGGTTTTCTGGGCAGGAAGAAACTGGAAGGAAATTCAATTCTTGACGCCCCCCCCCCCCACCCCGGGTATTGTCTGTCCTCTGTGGTGGCTTGCATGTTGCTTTCCCACAGAGAACAATGTTATGAGAATTCCAAATACCAGCAGGGTCCCCTCCCGGTGAACAGGTTTCAGTGGAGCCTCCAGACTAAGACAGACGAGGAAGAAAATCCAGATGGAGACTGAACTACGTGCTTCGGGAAACAGGCCCAGGAAGACCTCATGGAGCACGACAGAGCCTTGTTCGACTTGCCGGTTGTGGACGCGCCTTCGCTCGTGGGAGACATCACAGCTAGTCGGTGAGAAGGTGCCCGACCGGCAACGTGCTGTTTGGTGAATCGTGTGGCCACCGAGAGCCAGCAGCAGCACAGTGGCAGCTGACATCCACACAGTCAGAACGAGCCACTGGGAATGGAGGTGAGAGGAGTCACTTGGAAAACACCTTCTCCACTCACTGGGTCACAGGCCTATGTTCTAAAACAATTTACAGCCAAGCGTCGATTTTCACACGCCAGCTTTTTAAAAACCGCTGCATTCTCCTTAGCAACAAGGATCCAAAGAGAATTCCCCTTTCCGGGCAGAGAGACCCACTCCCTCTTCCCCTGATTCTTGCCTCATCTGCCGGCCCATGAGACTCCAAGCCTGGACCCAGTGGCCAATGAAGATGCCTGAGAACAAAAGCACCCCTGAAGGTGGCAGGATGGCGGGAGCCCAGTGGAATGGAGAGAGTCCGGCAGCCACCAGACCAGCCTTGGGCCACCAGCCCCCGGACTCCTCAAGCAGGTGGGTAAATGAAGCTTGTGTTTGAAACGCCTGGTTGCTGGGTTTTCTGTTGGCAGCCGCATCTATCTTAGTTGATACGGACTGCCCCAAACAAGGGCAGTGCTGCCCTCCTCAAAAAGCCCAAGGCTGAAACTTAGAAGAAACTTCTCAGTCTCTTTATTTCCAAAACAAAAACCCCAAAATCACCAACCCAGTTACCGTCCCATCGATTCCAACTCACGATGAGTAAAACTACTCCATCGGCATTTTCCAGGACTGTGGTCTTTGGAAGTGGGTTACCAGGACTTTCTCACCTCGGAGTCTCTAGGTGGATTGGAACTGCCAACCCTTGGCCATTGATATCACCCAGGGATTCCTGGGCCTGTTTACACTAGTGTGCAAGCATGCAGCCCCAGATCAGAATACTTAGCTCCTACAAACCTCAAAATCTGGAGTTAGAGCAAAGACACAATAGGCCAGTGATTCCCAACCTTTCATGCCGTCACTCTTTAATACAGTTCCTCAAGTGGTGGTGACCCCCACCCATAAAACTATTTCCGTTGCTACTTCACCGCTGTCATTTTGCTATTGTTATGAATTGGGCAACCCCTGTGAAAAGGTCGTTCGACCCCCAAAGGGGTCTTGATCTACAGGCTGAGAACCGCTACAATAGACAGACATGGAAAAAGAGAGAAGCGGTGGGGAGAGGGGAAGAACAGAGAGGAGAGTCCAGAGAAAAGGAGAAACAAGGGCCCTTTAAGAGTGGACCTTTTTTTTTTTTTTAAGGATGCCCTCCTGCTTTTCAAAATCAGCAAACTCTGAGTAAGAAGGCACGGTGTGCCTGATGTCCGTCATCACACAGCTCTGGAAAGGCCAAGTCCCATCAGCGGAGTCCCTCGGCCACATGGTGCAGACGTGTGAATGACCGATGGGCTTCTTGCATTGCCTGTGCATGACTTGGCTGGGCAGAACATATTTTACATTAGCTTAGGTCCTGACATTCTATCATGTTCCCTGTCAAGCCGCCAAGTCGTTCTTGGAACACTGCACACCAAGTGCCATCTAACAGAGCGCAGCATTAGTCGGCCCTTCGCCAGGTGCCCTTAAATGAGGTTCTTCTTCCCTCTCCCACCTTCATGGCCAAGGCCCAGATGGGGGCCGAGGTCTCCCAAAGGAATGTCACTGTCCTTGGCCAAACTCAAAGACCCTCTTCCCAAGATGGGGAGGCTTGTGAGAGAGCCGCCCACTGCAGTCTGCACCACGGAGCCAGGAACTAAGCAATGGGCGACAGCAGTGGGCGACGCTGGGTGCCCCAGGCTCTCCATGGGGCGTGGGCGAGCGCGGAGGACATGGCCATCAAAGTGACACTTTCCCAAGCCAGGCGCGGGCTGACTCGGTGAACCTTCTCCTGCCCCCTGCCCGCCCCCATCCCCACCCCCCACCCAGACGCCCTGTGTCAGGCTGTAAGGGGAGAAGCTCAAAGGCCACCTCACATGACACTGTCCGGAATGCTGCGGCGGGCGGGAGGCCGGAGCGTCTGTGCCCTCCGTACAGGGTGTCAACACTCTCGCAAGGATGCCGGCTCCTCAAGGACAGGCAGGATTCTGCGCAGGCAACTGCCCGAGAGCACGGCCCCTGGCGAGGAGGCGGACACGTCCCTCAAGGGCTTCTCAGGAGCTGTCGCCCACGAGCTCTTTGCCGGGGCTCAGGGGCCGCTTCGGATGCCTGCATGTATGGGGTGTCTGCCGCAGGCTCAGAGTCCTGGGGTGGGCGGTGGGGTGGGGCTGCACACAGTGCAACAGTCTGCTATCTGAAAGGCTGGAGGTTCAAGTCCACCCAGAGGTGCTGCAGAAGAAAGGGCCGGCAAACTGTCCTTCTGAAAATAAAGAGAGAGCCGATACCGAGGGCTCCAGCAGAAAGCAAGTGCTTTGAGAACGCTGATGGCCGCAAATGTACAGATGTGCTCGACACGATGGATGGATGCACAGATTATGATGAGTTGGACGAGCCCCCGATACAATGATTTTTTTCAAACGAGAAAAAAAAGCAATAAAAAAGAACCGTCGAGATGAAAAAGATTAATTAATTTTAAAAATAAATAAACGGAAAACCCTATGCAGCACGGCTCTCCTCCGACCCACAGGAGGTTGTTATAAGTTAGCACCGTGACAGGGCAGGACCATGTCCGGATATAGGTGATTTTGTGTATAGAGTCCAAGCAGAACGGCTGGGTCTTTTCGTGTGTGGGTATTCATGACGCAGGAGCCCTTGCTCCAAGTGTCAGCCCCGAGGTCGTTGTTTGAGCCCACGTAGTGGTGTTTCAGGGGGCCTGCAAGGTTCCTGGCTTTGCAAAGTGGAGCAGCTGTCCTCTGGACACACAGGGGCCTCAGGAGGCAGACCACCTTGCTGTCAGCTGACATGAGGACTCAGAATTCAGAGAGGGGTGAGCGGGTGGACACACAGGCGGAGTTCAGGGGCAGGAGCATCGTGAGAGAGAAACATAGTTTTGGGAGGCTTCTTGGAGCAGTCCCCACCACGCTGCTAAGATACACAAGCCCAGGGATAACTGGGTCTCTGGACTTTTTATTTTCTTTCCCCTCCTTTTTAAAAGTTTGAAGTGAATTTAAGAAGAAAATAAAGACAGCTCGTCACCCAGCCAGCTGTCTTCTGGCTTTGTAGCACTGACCTCTTGTTCTGGGAGCTGACAGTCTAAAAAGTTCTCCAACAAGCTACACCACAGCTGCATTGTTGAGAGGAGGGGTAAAGGGTTGTGGGCAGGAAGGGGTCCGAGGGAGCCTGTGGGAGCAGACACTGAGAACGTCCCATGATTGAATCTGGGGGATCATCGTGCTTAGGTACTGCAAAGACTCATAGCAAGCATATGGACAACAAACCAACACTGCGTGGTCCTGCCCCTCCCTCATGCCTGTTCCTGTTTCTGCCCATGGATGCAGCCACTGTCTCGATCCATCATCTGGAAGGTCATCCTCTTTTCCGCTGCCCTTCTCAAATAGAGAGCATGATGCCCTTCTAAAATACCAAGCATGATGCTCTTCTCCAGGGTCTGGTCTCTCCTGATCACGCGTCCAAAGTACATGAGACCAAGTCTTGCCATCCTTGCCTCTAAGGAGCACTCTGGTGGGGGTTGTATATGGAAGTGCCCTTTGAGCTGGGCATTTAAGAGTTGTCCATGTGGCTACACATTGGTTAAGGCACTCTAGTGGGGGCTGTGAGGTCGCTGAGCATTGTTGGGCTGCAAACCGTAAGGTCAGCAGTTCAAACCCACAGATCCCTTGCAGGAAAAAGCAGGACAGTCATACAGAATGGACCCGATAGCAGTGGGTATGGGTTTGTTTTGGGCTTTTAAAAAATATGTAGGTTATACTTCTATTAAAGAACTAAAAACAATGTGCATTTTAACATGCTTAAACCACTGAATAGTATGGAAGAAAAAAACCACATGGAAGCACACCAGCCTGTGTGACCATGAGGTGTCGATGGGATCAGGTATTAGGCATCAAAAATCCCCCCCCCCAAAAAAAATCATATCATTGTGAATAAGGGGGAGTGAGAAGTGGAGAGCCAGAATTCATCTGTAAGCAATTGGACATCTATAAACAATTGGACATCCCCTTATAGAAGGGTCTCGGGGAGGAGATGAGCCAGTCAGGTGCAGCACAGCACCAATGAAATATGCAACTTTCCTCTAGTTCGTTAATGCTTTCTCCCCACGCCCCATCCCCACTCTCATGACCCCAATTCTACCTTACAGATCTGGCTAGATCAGAGCATGTACAGGTGAGAGCCGGAAACACAGGGAATCCAGGACAGATAAACCCCTCAGGACCATCATACCAGGAGGGGAAGGGGAAAGTGAGGAGAGGAAAGGGGAACCAATCACAATGATCCACATATAAGCTCTTCCCAGAGGGATGGACAACAGAAAAGTGGGTAAAGAGATCGGACAGTGTAAGGCATGAAAAATAATAATAATTTATAAATTGTCAAGGATTCCCTGAGCCCCAGCGGCGTAAGTAGTTGAGTGTGGGACTGCGGTCTGTGGACTTGGTGGTTCAAATCCAGCGACGGCTCTCAGGGGCAGCGCTGGGTAGCTCTCACGACCACCACAGGGCAGCGATGTCCCCCCCCCCCAAAAAAAAAGGGTTCATGAGGGAGGGAAAGGAAAGAAATGAGAAGTTGTTACCAAGGGCTCCAGTTGAAAGAACATGTTTTGAAAATGACAGTGGCCACAAATGTACCACTGTACTTGACACAATGGATCCAAGTATGGATTGTGAGAAGCGTTGTAGGAGCCCCCCATAAAGTGATTTAAAACAATTTAAAAAATATAAATGCAAATAAAAGCAAGAGTCCCCAGAAAATGAATAGAGCCCTTCCTAAAGGAGTTACGAGTTGGGCTGAGCGCCGCAGGGTCACCAGTTTGAAACCGCCAGCAGCCCCTTGGGAGAGACTGGGCTTTCTGCTTCCGTAATTAGTTACCGACTCAGAAACACACTCACTTACGACCATCAAGTCCAAGCAGACTCATAGAACCCCTCTGAGTCTCCACGGAACTGCCAGAGGCTTCAAACTGCCAACCACACGGGTCCCACCTCAAGGCATCAGCACTGGGCCACCAGGCCTCGACAGCAGCGATGACTCCGTGGCCGTGAGTCTGGACTTGGGGTCTGAAGCGCACGTGGAGCGGGTACGAGCCACTCCAGTGCTCACCACAGGCCGGCAGCTCCAGGCCACCTCAAGATGCCTTGGGAGACAAACCTGCTCATCTACTCCTGATTCATGAGTCCCCGAAAGCCCTGGGGAGCATGGTTCCCCTCTGACGTGCATGGGCTCTCCACGCATTGCAACCAGCGCTGATGGCAGCTGGCGGAACTGTTCGGGTCATGTATGTTTTCAGTGGTTCGCACGCAAAAGCCTTCTCTCACCCCCGCCACTCCACCCAAGCTCCCATCTGAGCACTCCCAGATGTGGCCAGAGAATCTACTTCCCCCAGAATTATACCCCGCCCTCTGCTTGTCTGCCTCCCTGGGCGCTCATGGATAATCCACATGGGGCCAACTCCTCATCCACCCCCCGGCCACCAGTAAATGAGGAGTGCCCGCCTATGCCCCATCTCTGGGATCCTAGAAGAGTCTGGAAGGTGCGGGATCTGGAAGCAAGAGATGTGGAGACCAAAGTGGTGACCTGGGAGGGGTGTGTGTGAGAAACAAATGCATCCGGGTATGAGAACGACGTCCCCACCAGCGGGGTCCACCCCTGCTCAGGAGTGAAAGTGGACGAGGGCAGGATTCTTACAGAGCATGTGTATAGGAGCGTCCCTGTTGGGGAAACGGGAGGCCAGCAGTTCTCAGATGTTGGCAGGCTCCCTCACAGCCCCCCCCCCCCCAGAGCCGTGGTTCTCAGCCTTCCTCATGCCTCCACCCTTGGATATGGTTCTGCATGTGGTGGTGACACCCCACCCCCACCCCCACCACCACCATAAATTTATTTTCGTTGCTACTTCATCACTGTCACTTTGCTACTGTTATGAATTGGGCGACCTCTGTAAAAGGGTCCTTCGACCCCCAGAGGGTTTGTTAAAAGCACCCATTCCTGGGTTGTCCCCCACCCCCTCCAGATTCCCTTCCATAAGCTGCAGTGGGATCTGTGAGTCTGCATTCCTCTTTAGCTCTCAGGTGATGCTGCTGGCCCCAGGACCGGTGGTGAGGGACAGCACCCGCCCTGGGGTTTTCATTGCCTCATTTAGCAAGCGTCCATCAACCCCCGCCATGTGCAAAGCTGTGTGAATGATGCAGACATAATTAGAACAGCGAGTGGTGTCCTCACCTGTGGTCACCAGAAAATGGATGTCCTTCCAAGAGCTGCTGCTAAGGCAGAAATTGAAACCCACTTGCAGCCAGTCCTCTGGCTCCAGTGGCCTCAGGTTCAAACTCATGACGTGAGAGTGGTTTGGGAGGCCCACTCCCACCAGCCAGTTCCTCGGCCTCGCCTAGCATCCCATTTCCCTGGGTTTCCCCTTAGTACATCACCTCCTTCATTTCCTCAGAAAGGCAGTAACTAGGGGCGGGAGGGCAGGTGAATGTCCCCAGATACCCGGCAGTCCAGGGTCTCCAGGAAAGGCAGGGGTGGGGGCAGCCATCCAGCAGACAGGCAGACACACAGCTCTGAAATCATACCCTTTCCCCGACCTGGGCAGGCGATGTGTTCTGACAGATTCGGTTACCAGGGAGTGCCCAGACATTAAATCTCCATGGCCCAAGGTACGCAGCATACCCAGGCAACATGTGGAGG
>PVJH01015196.1:37193-54666 GCA_004026705.1 Nesogale talazaci
CCCCCCCCCCCCCCCCCCCCCCCCCCCCCCCCCCCCCCCCCCCCCCCCCCCCCCCCCCCCCCCCCCCCCCCCCCCCCCCCCCCCCCACTGCACCGGCCGGGGGTCAAATCACTGTGCAAGGTTCCAAAGGAATCTAACCAAGCACCTTGGACAACACCTGGACAAAGCTCTCGGTGGGAGTGTCCCCCAAGGGAGAGACACTGTGAGTCCCTCCAGTCCCTCCTCATGCCCAGCTGAGAGGCCACAGGTGGTCACCAGATACACTCAGACCCTAACCTCAAGACAGCACATTTCAGATCATCGGGGTCCTCAAATCAGACATCCATCAGCTTCTCACGGCGGGTGATTGCAGTGGCCTAGCAAGGTACATTCGCATCGAGTATGTTAACTTCTGAAGCCCCATTTGCTGTTGTCCGCCAGCCTGCAGTTTGGGGGTCTTTTTAATAAAAAAGAAGAAGAAGAAAATGTTTACTGTATTCCGTCAAATTCCAGTTTATTCAACCCACATCGTACAAAGTAATTAAAACTCTAGGATTCAACCACTGGCTATCCAGTTATAATTTCCTTCAGAGTAAATTGGAGATAGGCAAAGAACAGAAACCTAAGCACAGCTGGAAACAAAAAGAATAATTAGCTCATCAATTCAGGATAAACTGGGCTGAAACAATGGTCAAAATTCACAGGTGAGAAGGGGACACGAGAGAGGAAAACATTAAAACAATTTGCTCTCGTTTGGCCCCCAAATGCTTTGATCCAGGTAGAATAACAATAGGGATGTAACAAAAGAATTACAGGGCTGAGCCCCGGTGGCGTAGTGGTTGTGTGCAGGACTGTGGCCCACGGGGTTGGCGGTTCAAATCCAGCAGCAGCTCTCTAGGAGTAAGGCTGGGCCTCCTACTCCCACCAGGGCAGTGATGCCCACAAACAAAAAAACAAAAAAAAAGAATTACAATCCTCTTACCACAGAGCTATCTAGGGATGTGTAATCAGTTCAAAAGCACTTGGACCAATTTACTCCATATGACACAAATATTCTAAATTGTCCTTGGAAGAAGGGGGGCGGGTCTCTATTTTCATCCTGGGGTGGTGCAAACGATTAACCTGTTCAGCTGCTGGTTGTCCTGGGGTAGGTCAGAGAGCAGGGCCAGAAAAGAAAGGCCTAGGGATTGACTTTGAAAGACCAGCCCCTGACCATGCCTATCTGAGAGCCCCAGGGGAGTCAGAACCATCTCAAGGGCAACAGGATTGTCGTGTGTGTGTGTGTGTGTGTGTGTGTGTGTGTGTGTGTATTTGTGCTTTTGTCTTTCAACCCAAACCATCACCCGCTCATTATTTCAAGCAGAGCTGCTCAGAACAACCTCAGCTCTCATTTTCTCTCCACACTGGGAGCTACAGTCCAACCTTACGCCACAAAGAAATGGCTACATTTGACATCATTTTCGGGAACCTTCCAAGCCTTGCCCGATGTTAACACCCCACTGCTCCTTCCCAAGCCCAAGCCTCTGATACAGGGTCAACCCAGTCCCAGCCAACCCAGCCCTGTTCATGGTGGTGGGAAAAGGATGCACACCATGAACAGGAAGAGGATAAAGAGATCTGAGCTTGGCAATTGTTTGACAGGATGACCTGGTGGAGGTGCGAGGCTGCCTTTAGGTTTGGGCTGCGGCTACCAACACGCGGGGAGTCGCCCGTTTTGGGCACTTCTGTGTTGCGATAACTGGGGTGTCTGTGGCTAGCACAGTGCTGGCATGTGACAGGCACATGATAGACATGTATCCAGTGACTGGCTCTCTTCCAGAAAACTCTTGCCCTCAGGAGCAGGTGGGAACATCAGGGAGAGTCTCAAAATTCCCTGCCACAGAGATCCTGAGGGCCTCTCTGGCTCTGTCTGACCCAGTTGCTGAGGAGAAACTTGAGAAATTTAAACGTGAGCCAAATATATCACTGGTGCATCCTGGTGTACCAATTAAACGGGCCCTATAAAAACAAAGTCAGCTGACCAACTGGAAGGATAGTTTTTCAAGTCAATAATGCCATTTTACCAATGACTATAGAGGCTCTGTAATCTAAACCATTGGCATGCTGGAATTGTTTTATAGAGCTTGATAATCTTATGTACGCTTTCTCAATTTTTAATGGCTCACAAGACACACAGTAAAACACTACTGAAGACTTGGCCAAACTAGAATATACACACATCAGTGATACCACACACAGATTATGTGGTCTTGGGTTCTTTGCTTTCTCAAGGGGAAAAAATATGACATTTGAGATGAGAGCTTCACTCCGGGGCAGGGAAATGATTCCATTTTTTAAAAGAATTAGTGGCGAATCTGCCAGCCGTTCAGTATTAAAATGAGAGACGGCCTCATCTTTCTCTAGCAGAGCCCAGCGCTTAATGCAGTGTGTCACCAGGGCCTTGTGGAGCTTGTTCCCACTGCCTTCAGGTCATTTCAGACAATTATGGGGTTTGCAAGACTGTAAATCTCAAAAGATGCAGGCAGCCTCAGTTTTCTCCTCACAAGCAGCTGATGGTTTTGAACCACCAACCCCAAATAAGCATTACTTATGATACAGTGTAGCAACACTTATACTACAGTGACACACTGTGAACGCAAACTTTTTACTCCTTATTTTTGTTTCATTTTGTGGGGTTTTTTCCCCAAAGGAATTAAATTTGAAGCAACAAGATTCAAACAGCGGAAGGCCTTGTTTATCCTTTGAGAGAAGTAGTCCCATCCCCAGCAGTTCACAGTTCCCCAGAGTGGTCGGGTGAAGTGACCTGACCAAGGTCACACAGCACAGAGGTGAAGCCGTGGACACACCTGACCCCAGAAGCACAATGTGATTTCTGTCCAGCAAAGACATGAGATTTTAGTTTCAAACATTTGTTCTGCAAAATGTGTTACTAATTAACTGGGGAAAAGGATAATACCATCACATGGGAGTTAATACCAAAACATTTTTTGCTCATTTAAATTTATTTTTCCCATGAAATTATGGAACTGATGTCCAGATCAGATGTCTCCACTTAATTTGGTGTAACTGCACTTCTCTCTAATAATGCGTAAAACCATCAATGATCATAAATATGAGTTAAGTGTTTTCTCACATCATCTGACTTAATCATTTGGCTATAAATATATCATGGATGATTTAAGTCGCATTGATTGGGCTCATCACACACACACACACACACACACAATGTTAATGCTCCAGTTAGCTATGGCATTTTAAGGCAGAAGAAGGAATCAGGGCTGGGCTGCTCTGAGTTATCTGCTTTTAATATCTTTCTACTTTCCCAGGATGCACCATCTGAGCCAGCTTTTCTTTTAATTCATAGTCGTACTTTTGACAGTGTACAATCCTGCAAGACACAGCTGATCTCAGAAAGTACCAGGAAAACCTGGACTGGATACTCAGAATGCAAGGTAATCACTTCTTTCACTGCTAGAGGGTTTGGCTTTTTTTTATATAGTCTGGCAAGCTGCATTATCATGAAGTGCATCCTGGGAAAAGATGCACACACGGAGCAAACCTTCCAGGTGACAGACATCTGTGAACACTATGTTTTCTCAGATCAAATTGGAGTTTCCATAAAAGAAACCATCAAGTCAAACCAGAGGTTCTGAACTAGGCTTTAAACACGACCTCCGCTAAATCCTACGTGTGTGTGTGTGTGTGTGTGTGTGTGTGTTGCAAAGAAAGCCAATGTTCCAAGAAGCCCATGTCCCAAAGCAGGGCCAGCACTCGGCCTGGGTGATGACAGGAGTCCACTGAACCCCAGCGGACGGGAGACTGAAGAGTTTCTATGACAAGTTTCACAAAATGCATGAAGAGCCGAGATGACAAGCCTACGGCCGCGCCTTGGGCCCTCGCTGCCACGGCTCCATTTTGCAGATGAGAAAACAAAGCTCAGAGATTGATGGACCTGTCACCGGTCCCCAGCTGACAAATGTGCATGCGAGATGCCAGGAATTCCGAGGGCATTTAAACTGAGCTCTGTCGGAGTCACCAGACACTGAGTGCTTACATTAAGTCCCTTCGAGGGCTTAAATGGTCCCTGAAAAGTGCTCCCTGCAGGGGCAGCCTGTACCACGGGGCTCAGAATCATCAGAATAAGTCAAGGAAAGCCTCTCCTTTGTGTAAGAGTATTGCAGAAAAGTGATTTTCAGGGGGTGAGTTTTCATTTACCCTTTTTAGAAATAAGAGCCCTCCCCTGTCTTTAATACTATTAGCTAGATGGGTATCCAAGGCCACCTCAACTCTTTTATTTCAATTTTCCATCTGGCCATTCCCTTCCCACACTTGGCACACCAAGGATAAAAGGCCCATCCCTGCCCACCCTCCCCAACGGCTCTCCTTGTGGATTACTGGGGACTTGTTGACCAGAATAGAAAAGAAAAGCGCGCTCCGTCACCCCCTTCCTATCTAGGTGTTCAAATGCCAGCGCTATCTTCCAGCTGCCCCGTGACCGTTCCGTACGTAGACACGGCTGTCAGCAGAAGAACAGAAAGCAAGAATGTCCCTGCGGGTTTGACCTGACAGGTCTGTCACTGGCCTCCAAGTCGAAAATAGACCAGCCACCACCCGGAAGGTCACAGGGCTCCACCCTTATCTCAGAGGCCTCTGGCCGCCGTGTGAGATGCCCTGAGCTCCCTGGGGAATGAAATGTGCCATCGGCAGGGCGCTTTGGAGATCACTTCTTTTTGACAAGACCTGCCCCGGGGCAAAGTGGTCCTGGATCCATCAGGTCACTTATGACAGCCCCGACTTTCCTCCCTGGTCACCACCCTCAGACAAGTGCCACCTCTTGGCTAAATTGACAACCCCCACCCCACCCTTTCGTCTCATCTCACATACAAACACTCAAACTCCCACTCTCCGCCTCACTGCAGGGGGCGGGGAGGGAGCATCCTGATTCCTGACAGTGTCTGAGCCTCCCCAGATGATACAAATGCTTAGAAGAGACCCCATCCAGAACAGCCCTGGCGACAGGTTTTCCAAAGGTCACAGCCCTGAAGGATAGCCGGGCTCCTCTACGTTACGGTCACCACAACTCGGGGCCAACTGGGGTGGGGTGGATTGGTTGCTTGTTTTTTGTTTGTTTGGCAAGATGTTAGGCCCCCACTTCACCACCACCGCTCGTCGCCTCTACACGGGTTTCGGTAGGGGTGGGTTTTAGTGGCCTTACGTTTCAAGAGGCTGTGCCCTAATGGCTTAGTGGTTAAGCACTCAGCTACTAATGGAAAAGTCACCAGTTCGAATCCACCAGTGGCTCCAGAGATGTGCCCCTAGGAAACACAGAGGACAGCCTAGGAAGCCCTATGCGGATAGTTCTACCCTGTCACATTGGGCCTCTGTGCCTCAAGAGTACCTGGAGGATGTCAAAGGTTCACACGCTCAGCTGTAACCAACGAGGTAGAGGTTCGAGTTCACCCCAGGTGCCTCAGAAGAAAAGCCTGGTGATTTTCAGGTGGGGAGGGGAGGGGGGTGAGGATATCAGCCATTGAAAACCTCCCAGAGTGAATTCGTGCAGTATTTCCCTTTTAGGATTGTCTTGCCTCACTCAGCAAAGTGTCTAATGATCCCACGTGTTACAGCATGTACCCAGACCATGTTTCTCATTAGCATTGAGTCATTTCTATTGTTTTCCCTCTTAGGTATCCATTCCAACCTGGAGATTGTCTCCACTTTGGGCTTCAGGGAATATCACTGCAGGGACTGCTGGACCACTGTGCCTGTGCCCAGCCCCGTGGACTTTCGCCTCACTGGGTACATGCCTCCAACCACAGCACACACACTGCCATCGAGTCAATGCCAACTCACAATGCCCCTATAGGACGGGGTACAACTGCCCCTGTGGGTTTCTGAGCCTGTCACTCTTTCTTTAATAGCGATCATATCACGCTCCATCCATCCATCCATCCATCCATCCATCCATTGTGTCAAGCACATTTGTACCCATGTTGCCATCATCATTTTCAAAACACTTTCTTGCCACTTGAGCCCTTGGTATCAGCTCATTTCCCCCCCTCCATCCCCTCCCCTCTGTCATGATCCCTTGATAATTTATCATTTTTTTTCCAGGTCTTAGACTGACTGCTGCCTCCCTTCACCCACTTTTCTGTTGTCCATTCCCCCTGGGGGGAGGGGGCTATATGTCGATCATTGTGATTGGCTCCCCCTTTCTCTCCCCACCTTCCCCTCCTGATATCACTATTCTCATTATTGGTCCTGAGGAGTTTATCTGTCCTGGGTTCCCTGTGTTGTGAGTTCTTGTCTGGACCAGTGTACATACTCTGATTGAGTTGGTTTGTCAGGTAGAATTGGGGTCACGACTGTGGCGGGGGAGTGGGGAGGGGGATGGGAAGAGGAAGCACTAAGGAACTGGAGGAGAGTGGTTTGTTTCGTCAGTGCTATACTGCACCCTGGCTGGCCCGGCTCTTCCTTGTGACCCTTCTGTAAGGGGAAGTCCTGTTGCAAGACTGTAACTGTCCTCTGTCCACGAACTCTCCATCAAGACTATTTTTCTGGAAGCATCTAACCAGGAGGCAAAAGCATCTGCCACCCTCCCCAGCTGTTCACCTACTCGCCCTGAGTCACTTAGAAATCACTGTACGAGAAGTTTCTCTCATTTTAGGACGCTGACTCAGTATGTCCTTTTGGTGCTTGCAAGCACCTCAGCCGGCTTCTTTGTTGGAAGTCTATCTGGGTTTGAGACTGAGGCAATATCACTTGCCCTGACACGATGACCCTTTCATCTAGAAAAGAATTCCACCACAGCTCGCTCTTAAACTTTCCCCAGAATGCCACGGCGACCCCAGGCCGCTCAGCAGAACTGCTCCATGTGGCTCGGCCGGGCTGGAAAGTCTGCACTGCCTCTGATCGGCAGCTTGTTTTCCAATCCTTTGATTCATAGTCGAGTGCTTAACCAGTGCACCACCAGAGCTCCTTATTCCCCCCAAATAACAGAATTCTTTCTCTTTTTTTGAAGGAAAGCTCTTAAAGTGCAAAAGGGGAGGATATGCCAGTAGCCTAGATCCCTAGCACCATTCAAACTTGACCCAGAAAGTGTAACAAAATAGTATGCCTCTTTTCTTCAGTCCATAAGTATCACCAAACACCAGTGGCCATCTAGCAGGTCACGATGGTTAATACATCCAGTGCACCTTCAGCCCATCCCAAGTTCACAGCTCAATCCTGTTAGGTCTGAGGATGCCAGGGGCCCACAGAGCTGTACAAACAAGAGGGGTGGCTTTGGCTGTTGCTTTGAAAACTATGGGCATCATCATGCCCAGAATTAAAGTCGATGACCTAGGAGTCCATGGTGGGATAAATACGCAATCCATCCATCATGGGAGAGAAGAGGCGACTTTCCTTGGGGAAGGGTCCTGATGAATCAATGCAGAAAGAACTAGTGGAACTGGAGATCATAATCAGAAACATCACAAGATGTAGGTTAGATCTGGAAAGAGGTGCTAAAAGGAGCTGATGGATGGAAACACTGGGTCTTGGTGTGATTTTTATAGGCGCCCTCTGAGACACTTTTAATTACAAAAGGGAAAAAAAATAATGGTATCTGACAGTGAACACCACCTTAATGCCGCTTCGGTGACAAGGCAGTCTACCGATTGCAGCCCCCGGGGCCAACACCGAGCACAGTCACGCTCACTCACTGGCACAGTGCCGACGGCTTTGGTGGTCACACAGCAAGGTTGACGCGCTGCGAGAAGGTGCAACAGAGATGAGACGGCAGCGAAGCAGAAAACAGTCATGACCTGGCTTTTCACAGGCAACCTTTGCCATCACTGGTACCCTTCACATGTGTCCAGGTCATGAGAGACGAGAAAACACTGAGACTGCAGGAGGCAAGACAACAAGATGTCGTGTAAGATCCAGGGCTAGAAAAGAGATATTCAGAAAACAGGTGGGAAGCACAGAGACTCCGTCATGTCAGTCCATCGTAAGAGATCACCATCCGGGACTTGGCTTCGACGACAACACAGGCATGCCGGATAGATGCGGTGATTGGGGTTTAATACAGTGACTTCCTGAGGATTTGGGGGTTTCCCGGAGCACACAAAAGTTAGAGTTGCACTTCAGGCATCGGAATCAGCTGCTAGCAGAAGGTGGCTTGGGGGTTAGGGTTAGTGTGACGTAACATTCTGGAAAAGTTTGAAAGCCTGCCGGAATGGAGCCAGTGTGACAACAGAGGCTCGGAGGGACGGCGTGTTGCTCAGAAACGGACGTCGGCACACTTGCCTTTTGCAGGGTTAACCCATGCCTCCGCTTCGTGCAAACCCATCCTCTGCCAAGCAGTCACCCCCGCTGTGCCCGCATGGGGTGATGCAAGACGTTACCACTAGGGGAAGCCGGTGGAACGCAGACAGGAACGCTCTGTTCATCCGTCAACGTCTCCGGGCGTCTAAACGGATTTCAAAAATGAATGCTGAGAGGCTCTGGGATGAACTGAGAGGGGTTAGCCTAGCAGCTGCCACGTCCAGGTCGGCATCAATCTCATAAAGGTTTGCCTTTAAGAGGCAAACGACGCTGCCCATTCTCAGTCCTAGCAGACAGACTGCAAAAGCGGGTTCCCGAAACTGCATCTGTCTCCCGGAGCAGAAAGTCTCCCCTTGTCTCCTGTGGACTAGCTGGTGGGTTCTGTGGACCTTGTGGTTTCCAGGCAACAGAGACCCGCTCCATCACCACGGCTCCTGTTGATGGGGCTTAAAGGCCAATGAAACCCCATTCCAGCATGACCCACACTTGCGGCCAATGAAGAACTGGAGGGAAGGGTTTGCAGAGAGCCCACCTTTCTTCAAGGTGCCCTGGTGTTGCCCACGGCTAGGCAGCCCCCTATTAACCTGCAGGATGTGGCCCTGTGCTCCTACAGGTTCCAACCAGAACCCACCTAGTGGCTATGGCAAAAGAGACTTGGTGGGAGGCGGTGGGGTGGGAGGCGGGGCACAAGGGTAGCAACCTGGTGGTCTGCTCCTGTCAAGATGAACGCCCAAACCAAACCAGTTGCCAGTGAGTGGCCCCTGATTCACAGGAACCCAGAGGGTTTCCAGGCTCTGGGAAAGCATCCTGCTTCAACTCTCATCTGCAGGTGCCCTGGGCGATTCTCACTGTTGGCAGCCCCGCACTTCCCCCTGTGCCACCAGGGACCCTCTGGTTCCAGGTGTGGCCTCTTTCAGCTCTGGCACACAGCATTGCTGGGAGGCAGCGTCGGCGGGCCTGCACCCGGTGGCATGCCGTGAAACACAGTACTAATGCTGTGGGGCACTCTGGACTTAAATGCAAAGTACTGAACCAGAGGGACAATCAAAACGAGGGCCAGGCCATCCCTCGGGGCCTACAGGAAGCCACAACAACAGGGAGGTGGGGCCTGCCACGTGAAAACTGTCCTGAAAGGACCAGCCTGGTGGCCGAGGGGGTTACACGTTGGGCTGCTAACCAAGCGGTCCACTGTTCGAAACCAGCCCCACTCTCTGGAAGAAAGAAGAGGCTTTCTATTCTACTCCCATAAAAAGTTCCCACCTCAGAAGCCCATAGAGGCAGCTCTAGCCTGGCCTACCGGGTCGCCAGGAGTCAGAATTCATGGGCAGTGAGTTAGGTTGACCCCTTATGGCTTGGTGGGTAGGTTGGGGCCGAGCCCACAGCAGAGGTGACCTTGTCTGCCAGCAGAGAGAGGTAGGACTTGTTCCCGGGGCCAGTTCTGCCACCAACTCTGACCAGGGAACGGACGGCTTCAGCAGACCTGTCCCTTCTTCACTCACTCAGGGACATCGCCCCAAGGCTATGCTCTTCCCACCCCCACCCCCAACCCCCCACCCCCCTGACAACTCAGAGACTCAAGCTCCTTCGTGACGGATAACAAAGCACACAGATAACTGTGCCACCATTGATTGATGCTGAGGCCCAAGACAAGAACGGGGTGCAGGGGCACAAAGGAGGAGTGCGAAGGAAGATGTATGAGCAGCCCCGCCCCCCTGCCAGGGACAGCGTGTCAACCACCTGCACAGGCCACCTGCACCTCCCCCCAGCTCTGGCGGTGAACCCAGGCTGGTGTCTGGGTCATCAAGATAGTCAGACCCTCCCCGAGGCCCCCACACCTCCAGTCATCAGACGGCCTGTTCCTAAGGAGGTGCAACATGGGACAGAGTGCTGGAACCCTGACAGCTCAGACAAGTATGAGTCTCAGAGGGGTCAAGACCCTGGGCACAGCCCGGGTGCAGCTGGAGACAAGCCAGCCCATCTCCCATGCCCAGATAGCAGAAGAGGAAGAGAAGGAGACAGAGAAGAAGGCACTGGTGGCCACTTTCAGCTGAGCTTCCCTCCCCACCTCTTTCGAGAAACAAGCCCCGGCCTGGGGAAAGCAGACAGAGGCCAGGGCCACCTGGAGGTGGAAGAGGCGGCATTTTGTGAATGGGCCATTGGGGCAAGAAAATGGCCTGCAGGCCTTCTCGGGCAGTGCCCCTCCCTGCAAAAATTCCTCCAGGCCCATCTGCTCGGAAGGAAGAAACACACCCAAGGAGCGAGCCCACCACCCACTCCGGCTTCCGGCTTCCGGCTTCCACTGCACCAAGGGCATCCCAGTGCCTTTGCCAAGCACACTAATCGCTCTCCCCCAGGGCGGCCTGTGTGACAACAGGTGCCCAGCTCCCAGCCACCACTCACAAAGTCTGGATTCTGTTGTTTTTAATTAGCCTGCTTAATGGTTTTACAAGTCACTCAATAGGCAGCCCACCCTGCTGCCCCCTCCCTAGGTAGGCACTTCAGAAGAGATGGAGAAGGGGCTCTGGGCAGTGCCCTCTGCCCACCTCTGGCCTGAGCCAGCCTTGTGGCCAATTCATAGCAACTCCAGTATTTGAATGTCTTGTCACCTAAATAGGTTTTGCACAAACACTTTTAAACATTGCCGCTTGGTCATCTTTTTCTAGCATTTGCTTTGCTGGCATACGCACATATATACACGTCCATAAACTCTCCCGGCCGCCCCTTTTGCTTGAGGGAAGTGGATCATTTCATATTATTCATCGAGTACTCTTTCTCTAGTCATCTGTATGCTTTTGGCTTACAGATAACTTCCCCGTGAGACTATAAACCCCACCCGTGAGAACCACGGGTATGTTGTTCATGATTCACCTAGCACGTAAATGAGCACTCAAGGTGTACTCCTCTTAGTTAAAAATGAACTCAGGAGTATCCCTCAGGCTGGACTAGGAGAACAACAAGCTACGGGAGGTAAGAGCCTCTTTTACTTCACGAAAAGTAGTTCAGGAAGCTGCTGCTTTTTCTGTCCATTACCTTTGTTTTTCTTTGTTTTTGTTTTTTTGTTTTTGGGGGCATCACTGCTCTCTGGTGGTGGGAGTAGGATCTGTCCATTACCTTTGGACAAGCACCCACCACATGAAATCAGGCACCATGAGGTATGAGGAGGTGCAAATCAAATCGAGCAAACTGCTTAAGAGTCCCTGGTTCAAAGCGTGTCGATTTGAACACGTGAAGAATTGGGCAATGGCCAGCTCTGCGAAACACTACATGGTGACAAGTAGGTTTGCACACAATCGTTTGGTGCTAGCTTTATTTGAGAACTTTTAAAATCTTCTAGTGACTCCAGAGACCCGCGACTGAGCCTCCTTCAGGCAAAATGAAAGGAAGTGGAAATCAGAAAATACTGATTTCGCTGGCTTTCGCTGGATAGCGTTGGAGTTTGTAGAGAGGGCAGAGAAAGAAACGATGACAGCGTGCACAATTCCAGAAGTGCTGGAGCTCCGGTGTGCCAGGCTTCAAGTGCCTCTTCCCTCTGTGAATTCTGAGTGTGATTTCCCTATGACCACTTCCTCTTAAAATAAAGGGACCGGACGTCCCACTTTTTAACAATGTAGCCTAAATTGCCGTGCAACATCCCGCGGCACTTTAAAATGAAAAATAAATATATGACAATACTATTGTTACGTTCTATGAAAATTTTTGTTGCTCCATATACACCAAATTTTTAATCAAGAATCACCCCCCCCCCCCCCCCCCGGGTCAATGGTGTCCTGCTTAAAATCGCTTTATCTAAAAAGCATGCATTTTCTTCCACTGTCCCTGGGGAAGGGTTTTGCTGCTTCCCTAAATGGCTGTTACTTCGCGCGTGGCTCGACTTGACAGACATTTCAATGTACTCCCTTCTCACCAGCTTCCCTTCTGCCAGGCGCAGGCAGTCGGCCGGGCTCAGCACCACCGGGCAGCAGGAGCCAGCCGGGACAAAGGCAGGCGGCCACGCTTCCAGCCCCTGGAACGCACAACGGGCGCCTGGTGCTGCGTGACAGCCCAGTGGCCATGTCCAGTCTGGACTTGACCCGCTCGGTTTGGGAGGGCAAAGGGAAAGACGGCCCCTTCCTGGAGCCATGCAGCGCCACCTGGGGAATGGAGAATGCACTCCAAGGTGCTCCCGAGAAGGAACAGGGCAGGGGTGGGCTACTTGTTCCTGCTGGTGGTGTCTACCTGAATCAGGTCTTGCCCTCACGCCTCCTTCTCCGAGGCTTCGGGGCCACCCCGTGTGTGCCCGAGAAGAGCAAGCTGTCACAGCGACCGTTCCCCACCGACTGACTGCCTGCACAGGCCGCCAACAACTCGTGGCTGGACTATCCCTCCTTATGAATGAAGAGGATGGAGGCTGCAAGAAACGCGCTCCCCTCTCAGTCACACAGTCTGCAGGGGGAGAGGCAGACTGAACCCACCTCTGCTGACTCACAAGGCCGCCCTCCCCACAAGCCAAGGGGCTGCATGACCACGTGCTGCCCTCATGAGCGCTCTGCTGGTGGTTGTGGCTGTCGTGGTGATTTTGACCCCTGGTCCCCGAGGGAGCAGAGGACGAAGTCCTCCATGGGGTTGAAGGCCACGTCCCTCCGGAAGCGCCTCGTCAGGTCTGTCTTCGGAGACGCCTCTGGGTGGTGAGCGCCTCGTGGTTCACACCATCCGGCAAACCACCCCGGTCACCAAGAGTGAGTCAACAATGCCTGTGAGGATCAAGACTCTGAAGCCAGACTGCCTGACCGGGTCCGTCTTCACCCAGCTCTGCAAGCCACTTGCCTTCTTCTCTCTCAGTTCCTCGGCAGGAAAGCAGACAGAACAACTGTCAAATATTTCCTAAGGGTCTCGTAGGATTAGGTAACACTCTGCCTTTGAAGTCCTTAAAACCAAACAGAAGCACTCAGTCCTTGCTAGCCACATAAATGGTGGTGTGATGGTCATGGTGGTGGTGGTTGGTGATGGTCGTGGTGGTGGTGATAGTTGTGGTGGTGGTGGTTCAAGTGGGGGTGGGTGATGGCCATGATGGAAGCAGTGGCAATGGCAGTGGTTGTAGTGGTGGTGGTGGAGGTGGGAGGGGTAAGTCATGGTCGTGGTGGGGGTGGAGGAGGTTAGGGAGATGATAGTTTTGGTGATAGAGGTGGTGACGGCTGCAGGTGGCGGTGAGAGTTTATGTGGTGGCGGTAGTGGTGGTGATGGCAGTTGTGGGGTTGCAGGTGGTGGTGGTAGTTTGGAGGATACGCCTCTCTTTTTTACTTTGGAAGCTTCATCCAAGCCCAAGGACACCATCCTTTAGAGGCAGCTCCCCAGCACCTTCAGCATAAACTTTATTCTCCCTAACAGCCTTTCTTCCCCTTTGTCCCACCCTCCTCTCCCCTGGTTGTAACTTTGCTCTCACCTATCCAAACCTGCCTGCCTTCTCAAGATCCTCCCAACCCCACCTCCTGCAGGAAGGTGCCCTTGGTCAGATTCTTAGACTATTCACAGCCCCACATGGCTGGAAGTTTGAGTCTCCCTCCTCAGTCAGCATCAATGGCTTAGTGCTGTCTTGAAACGCCCACATGGTAGTCCAGCTTGATTTGCCTTTTCTCTGTAACTTGGCTTTAGGACAAAGAGCAGATACTTCTAGAGACAACACAGAGCTACTGTGAATCCAAAAATCATAGGTCTAAGTTATTTCCAATGCCAAAACCATAGTCCAACCTCAAAAACACCAGACCCACACTTGATCATGAACACACGGCGATCAATCGCAATGCCTGTACTTCTGGCCAACTTATTGACAGGCAGGTTTCCTGATACAATGGAAATGATCTTGTTGGGACGAATGCCACACCATCACTCCAGGGAGCTTCTAGGTCATCCCCACCCTTGGAAACAATATGGATGCTGTGTGGTCCTGACACCAATGTCTACTAGCAGGGTGTGTGATTCAAGGCTGGGAACCAGAATTCCTTCTCAGAACAAACCTAGGGAGCCTGGGAAACCCTCTCAAACAAGGGAGAAGTAGAAAAATTATAGCAGCCTGGGTTTTAAGAGTTTGCTCTTAGAAGCAATCCCAGGTGCAAAGAAATAGACTGGTGATGGACATAAACACAGGAACCACCAGGCTGATTCTGCTTCATGGGAATCCCATATAAGTAGGAGCAGAGCTCTGCGCCACTGGGTTTTCAAGGACTGGCTTCTCAGAAGTAGACTGACAGTCTTTCCTCTGTGGCTCCTCTGCATTGGCGCAGACTGCCAACCTTTGGGTTAGCAGTCAAGGGCATTAACCTTCTGCACCACTTGGTGATTCGGGCATAGGTTTGCCAATGGGCTTTGCAGAACATCAAGATCACAGATGTGGCAGTTACATAAATCTACTGTAAACTTGAGCGAAGGGATGGAGTCTAGTCTGTCAATCAGGTCATAGTCAAGGAGGCCTCTGTGTGGCCCTGGCCTTCTCCTGAGAATTCAGGGAATGCCTGTCTTCTGTCCTAGAGGTAAGGTCTCTCTCTCTCTCTCTCTCTCTCTCTCTCTCTCTCCTATACATTCCTGTTGACAAGCCACATGGAGCTATGCTGATGGAGTCCGAGCCCTGCAGCTGGAGGAGCCACATGGAGACCCACGCCCGCACTGAGATGCTTCCACCACCACTGGATCCGTAAGACTTTCCACCTACTGGCCTGTGATCTTCCTACATTTGACATCATTGCATGTGCCGCCTGAGTCTGAAGAGGAATTTCTAGACGGGCAACAGACATATGGGCTAATATCAGGCTTAGGGACTTGATCTGGACTGGGCTGCAATGTTTACTTATTAAACAGTTACTCTTTGATATAAAGCTCTTTCTTATGCACCTGAGTGTTTCTGGATTCGTTGCTCTAGTCAACCCGGACTCACACAATTGATAACTCAAAAATGAACCTCAGGCTAGCAGTGCACTTCCCATGAACGCTCCAGCCACACCATCCCAGTTGGAGACTCAATGCCTCTAAGTGACTTCCGTCTTTCTTCTCACCTACCTGATACCTGAGGGGCCCCAGATACCATCTGAAAGACAGCACTCTCTCTCTCTCAAAATGCAACGAGCTTATAACTAAGGATCAATTTTTAGACACAGTCACAATGTGTACGGGTGTTTGAATACGAATCATTAGGACGGTGATGGCGAGAGAGCTGGAGACTTGCCCCTTAGTCTTCCCCTGCATTGTGGACATTCTAAAATCCTCACATACTGCTCATCATCCCCCGTCACACAGGTGGGACATGGGCTCACATCTGTGAAGACCATGTGAGGCCTGAGAGATAACATTCTGACCACTGTAAAGAAAACTCACAGCGATTTGAAGACCCCCCAAATAAGCCCACTGTCGTGGCAAATGAGACTCTGGATGCTCCTATGTACTTTACAGGGTTTTTAAAGCTGGGAACCTTCACTGGACAAGATAGATGGATCTTTCTCCTGAAGAGCGACAGATGCGTTTGAACTGCCAAGCTTGCAGTTAGCAGTCCAATGCTGACCCGACAGCATCACCAGGACATCTTACAATGCTCACAGGTCAAGAATGAAACGAAAGATGCATGTGTACATTTAAGCAGCTACACTGAGACATGAAAAGATTCTACAAAGGAAAAAAAATAAGTTTCAATAAACTAAAAAAAAAAAAACCCAAACTCCCTGACATGGTGACAATCCTGGACTCATAGTGGGACCCTATAAGACAGGGTAGAACAGACCTCTTTGGGTTTCTGAGACTGCCACACTTTCCAGCAGTAAAAGCCCTTCTTTCTCCTGAGAAGCAGTCAGTGGATTCGAACTGCTGGCCTCATGGTTAGCAGCCTAGGGTACCACTGAGCCACCAAGGCTCCGAAGCTTGAGTCGTGTCCTTCCATTCTTCTCAGTGTCAGAGGAAGAAGGAGCACAGGAGACAGAGGACACGTCCAGGAGCATCAGAAAGTAAACGCCCACAACCTCAGCGAGCTATGACAAGATAAACGCACAGGAGTTCCTGTGCCAGGAAGACACATCCTCAGAGTGACAAGAAGGGTCCTTCGTTCAGTGGGCTAATTGGTCTCAACATTTTAAGAAACCTAAGTGGAGGGAGGATGTGTTGAGAGTGATGAGGGCAACAAGGGTACAAATGTGGCCTGGATACAATTGAGGTATATGTGGATCGTGATGGGAGTTGTATGAGCCCCCACTAAAGTGATTTATTAAAAAAAAAAAAAAAGGAGGGGGAAATAGGTGTTTATACTAAGGGCTCAAGTAGAAAATAATTGGAAATGAAGATGGCAACATGTGTATAAATATGCTTGATAACAAATGATGTATGGAAGGTTAGAGCGATAAGAGTTCCCAATAAAATCATTGGGGAAAAAAGTCTTAGAAAACCGACCCCAGAAAGGGGTATTTTCCACAGAAAACACACCTTCCTTTTCAAACATGAATGCTGCCAAGAAGGTGCGAAGGGCGACCTGCTGCCTGCCACCGGAAAGGCCGTCGGTTCAAATCCACCCAGGAGCACCTCGGAGGAAAGGTCTGAGGAACCACTCTTGGGACGTGCCACACTCTCCGCAGGGCAGGATTCCACACACTACAGGATCCAGGTGACTCAAGCTGTGGGCTCCCAAATCTGACAACTTCCCACAAGGTTCTGCTTTCAACACACACGTCCAGCAACGCCAGGAGAACACAGCGGACAGGCATGCTCCCAGTTCCGATCTAAGTCAATGTCCTAGAAAGGCGGGGAGCTGGAAACAAAGGGGTCTCAGGCGGCTGCTCTCGGCTCTGAACCCCTCCTTACCTGTGTGGGCTGTGGCCTCAGTCCTGAGCAAGGAAGCTCACCCGACTCAGTACGAAAACATGTAGTTTTGTTTTTGGGGCATCACTGCCCTCTGGTGGTAGGAGTAGGAGGCCCAGCCTTGACTGCTGGATTTGAACCTCCAACCCATTGGGCCACAGTCCCGTTCACAACCACTATGCCACCGGGGCTCAGCCCGAAAACATGTAGTTTTAACCAGACGGAAAAGCAGCACCAACTTGGTGAGAAGCCACTTGACAACAGACCTACCTTCCCTGAACATAGACAGGCCCACCCTTGCCCCAAATAATTACAGGATGGGACGACAACGCACTATGGGGAAGAGCTTTAGGTGGAGAAAGGGCCATCACAGAATTATTTTACA
>PVJH01015197.1:0-54426 GCA_004026705.1 Nesogale talazaci
CCTCGCTACCCCTGACGTCTCCGGCCCGTGGGCGGCTGTCGGCGCCGGCGGTCCCGCACCCGCACCCGCGCCCGCAGCGCGCATGCGCCCGCGCCGGGGCCCACCTTTTCCGCGCGTGTCGGGGGCGGGGCCGAGCGCGCTGATTGGGCGCCTGGCGGAGGCGGGGCCGGGCGCAGGCCCCGGCGGCTCCCGTCTGCGTGGCGGAAGTGAGAGACGGCGCTTCCTCGTGCCCACCGGACCCGGCGGGCGCGGCGTCGGGGCCGGTGAGGCGCGTCCCCCCGGGTCGCGGGGAGTGAGTGTGACGCTGGCACTGGACGGGCTCCGGTGCCCGGGGGTGGAGACGAGCAGCCCCCCGCGCCGCACAAAGGGGCGGGCCTGGGAAGTTCCCTCCGCCGCCCCTGCCGAGCCGGGCGGAGAGCGGCGCGGAGCCCCGGGGAAGCGGGCTCATCAGTGGCTACGGCTGGAAGTTGCGACTGGGGAGGCGCCTCTCCTGGGGCGGGGGGTGCTAGTTCTGGGGAGTGGGGCGGGAGAGGCTTGTGAATGGGTGTGGAGGACAGTTTCCTTCTCCGTGTATCCGCAACCAGCCCGGTTCCCCTTGCAGGGCGTGAGCCGTGTTTGGAAAGAAAGCAGCACGTTGCATCTCCCCTTGGAGGGCTTCTTAGTTGCCTGGGCTGTCATCGCTACGACCTGGGCTCTCATCCTTACCGGAGCAGGTCGTCAGGTCTTTTCTTCCGCAGAGCTACTGGTACGATCAAACGAGTGACCTTTTAGCGCTTCCCCATCCCGGAAATTCGGGCTCCCGTCTCTGCCAGGTTAAGAGGCGACCTCACCCCCCACCCCAAGTAGCGAAGAGGAAGCTCCCTGTCCTGAAATCTAACGTCCCCTGCCCACAGGCAGCTGCCATGAGGTTGAATGTGAACACCTTGCTGCAGGGGAAGAAGGTGGTTCTGGTACCTTACACCTCAGAGCACGTGCCCAGGTAACCATTCCTCCCTCGGGAGGCAGGCGATGCACGCTCACCTGTGCGCCTCCCTCCCCCCCCCCCCCCCCCCCCCCCCCCCCCCCCCCCCCCCCCCCCCCCCCCCACTGTGGGAGCACGTCTTCCCAGGTGCAACTCTCCTAAGGCTAAATCTCACACCGTGCTTCCTTGAGGTGGGAGGAGTAACAATGGGGGGGAGGGGAGGGAGGTCCCCAGCAGAGGAGTGGTACTTTCCCTGAAGCCCTCTGCTCCCTTTTATCCTCTCCGCTTCCTTTTTTGGCTTTTCCACAAGGGCTGACTTTCCACAAAGGAAATGTGTGTGAAGGCAAGAACAAAGCGACCAGCTCTCCTCGGTTGTGGTTGACTGATGTCCCCTGGTGTGTCAGCATATCTGCTCTTCCCCGGAGAGGGAGACTCACTGTCACTCACTGTCACTCGCTGTCACTCTAAAGCAAGAACAACAGAGCCAAACAAGGGTTGCCCTTGAGTCATTCCTGACACAGGACACCCTCCACAGTCAGAGAGGAACTGTGCAAAGGTGACTTTCCCCAAAGGAGCTCCCCAGACCTTTGGTGGAGTCCAGCCTCCGAGGCCCTCAACTGTTGTCACCACCCTGGGGCTCAGCCTGCCTGTCCTGAAACCATGAGCCGAGGGAGAAAGATGTTGTAGTCCCATCAAGGGTTACAGCCTGGGAAAACCATGGAGGGAGAAAGACAGGCTTTTTCCCCTTGCAGAGTTAGTTACCTTTGGAAACAGCCTTGGAACCCCCCAGGGGCAGTTCCACCCTGCCTTCCAGAGTCACCACACGTCAGAATGAACTGGAAGGCAGGCTAGGCAGCTAGTTGGTAAACCTTTGGGCTGACATGTTGACGTCCCCTTGTTTGAAAGGGAGGTCTTACAAGGTGGGACTCTAGGAGAGAGTGGTCAGGGGTAGGGGGGTGGGGGACTCTATTGGTCAGTTTCCTCTTGTGAGTTTCTGGTGCCCCCCCAAAATACAGCATCCTCTTCTGAGGTGGAGTGTTTGCGCACCCATGGGCATGTGCGTGTGTGTATGTGTGTGTGAAACGTAGACTTCATCTCAGGCATGAGAGAGCGAAAGAGCGAGAGAGAGAGTGTGTGACATAGATTTCATCTCAAGGATTCAAGGGGTATGTGTGTGCAGTTCAAACCCACCCAGTTGCTCCCCAGGAAAAGCTTCCATCCAGATGTGCAGCCGTGGAAGCCCACAGAGGGCAGTCATTCTGGTCTGTCCTCCAGGGTCCCTCTGAGTCTGAATGGAGTGGCCGGCAGTGAGGTTTGGGGGGAGTTTTTGAGCGTCAGCTCCAAGCAGTCCTGGTGGCACTGTGGTCAAGCAGTCGGCTGCTCATCAGAAAAGGCCCACTGTGTGACTCCACTAGCCGTTCTGTAGGCATGTCCGTCTGTTTCATTGAAAGTCCCTGGGGCTGCTCTGCTGTGCCCCGAGTCCGGTTCCACTCGACGGCTGTGGGTTTGGCTTGGTGTTTGCCCGATGCCACCTGCCTCCCACAGTGCCCAGGCTTCATCTCAACTTCATCTACAACTTCTGAATCGGCCCCTTGCGTCTCTTGCTGTGGCGGTCATGTACTCGTGATATCAATTTCACGATTGGGAGTGTAGGGGTGGAGTCTAGCCTGCCAATCTGGAGATAGCCAATGAGTAGCCAGGGAGGCCTCTGTGTGGGCACGGCTTTCTTCTGAGAATTCTGGGAAGTCTCGCGGTATTTCCCAATTGGAGAAGAGAGACTTGACTCAGTCTCCAGATGACCGAACTACTGACGAGATGAGACGACAGCATGCTGATGGATCCTGATTCCTGGAGAATGGAGGAGCCGGAGGACAGGCCACATGGGCTTGCCCTGATGGAGCCAAACCTCTGGGGCAGGAGAAGCCACGTGGAGACTCCTGCCAGTGCTGAGATGCTTAGGAGGCCCCGGGAAGACCCCTGCAAGAGCTGAGAAGCTTCTACTGCCACCGGACATACAAGACTCTGCACCCACTGGCCTGTGACTGTCCTGGTGTCACTGCACGTGCTTAGTAGTGAGTTGGAAGGAGACTTTGTAGACTGGTATCGGACATATGGGCTAATATCGGACTTGTGACCTTGGATTAGACTGGGTTGGGATGCTTTCTCAATGTTCCATTCCTCTTGTATATAAACGTTTCCCTTATATCCATATGTGTGTTTATGCATTTGTTTCTGTAGTCTACCCGGACTAACACATTGGCCTTCCTCTGGCCCTGCAGGTACCATGAATGGATGCAGTCAGAGGAACTGCAGCAGCTGACGGCCTCCGAGCCGCTGAGCCTGGAGCAGGAGTACGGCATGCAGCGCAGTTGGCGGGAGGACACAGACAGTGAGGAGCTGAGCCCCAGCTGGGGGTGGGTGGGCCAGTGCGGGCTCCTCACCCCTCTCTCAGGGCCACCAGGGCCCCTAGTGCTGTTCTCCTACCTGCTGACCATTCCCTGTGGCCCCCGCGTCTCTCCCCTGCCTCCTGCGGGGCAAGAGGGAGTCAGGCTCCAGGGTTCTGGCTCAGGCTACTGCTCCCAGTTGCCTCGTCGCCATCCCCCGCCAAGAGCGTGTTGGCTGTTTGGTGAAGGCCAGGTCACCGGAGGCTTGTGATGAGCCCTGGGTGGCCCTGCCCTCCCCCCCCTCTGGACGGAGCCCCGTGGGAGCTGAGGGCTGACTGGTCCGACCTCCCCAGAATGCACCTTCATCGTGCTGGATGCACAGCGATGGCAGGCCCAGCCAGGCTCCGCCGAAGAGGGCTGCATGGTGGGCGACGTGAACCTCTTCCTCACAGATCCCAGAGACCCCACCATCGCAGAGATCGAGGTCATGATTGCGGGTTTGTTGCCCCCTGCCCAGCACTGCAGGAGGGGTGGGGTGGTGGTGGGGGAACCTGGTAAGTAGAGCACCGGCTCTCTGGGGCACTGACAGGCATAGCCTAGTGACCCTGACCCGCGCTCCCCTTTATTTTCATCTCCCGCTAGGTACGAACTTGACCTTTGTTCTCAGAGTCTGTACATTCTTAGGCTGGTGGTGGGGGCGGGGGCTGGGAGGCCCTCCCAAAGAGAACCGGTCTTCACTGTGCCCTGGGAGGACTTCTGCACCTCTTCCCGACCCTCCACACCCCTGGCTGTCCTCCCCGAGGGGAAGGGGGCCAGCGTTGGGGTGCAGAACTTCCCAACGGTGACCCGGTCATTTCATCCTCCCAGCCCCGTTTCTTGTCTGCTGAGCCGTCCTGGTGAGACCGTGCAGGATGAGTGTCTAAGCAGAGTCCAGACCCTGGGGAGCGGGGGGCGGGGGACGGCGGTGGTGCGGGTGGTGGTGGTGGTGGTGGGGAGGGTTTGTGGAGGCGACCGCCTGTGACAGTAGGGCTGTCCTCTATGGTCTCTGGGTTGTCCTCTTTCTGCAAGCAGAGGCCAGTTCATTCTCCCTGGAGCTGTTGGCATGGATCCCAACTGCCAGGCTCTCGGCTGACTGCGGGGGGCGTAACCGTTTGGGTTGGAGGGTTCCTTTGTCAGCCACTTTTGCCGCTGTTTCTTCCAGAGCCCAGCAGCCGAGGCCGGGGACTTGGCACGGAGGCCGTTCTCATGATGATGGCTTACGGTAAGGCAGTCCTAAGGCGCCAGGATTCGGGGTGGGGAAGGGAGGGCTAGGCCATGTTGAAGGGGGTGGGCGACAGGTGTCTCCCTTGCAGACGGGGCTGGAGCCCTCATCCTTAGCCCGCTCTCTGGTCTCCTTGGGGAGGAGTCTCCAAGCTAGGTCTGACCAGGTTTGAGGCTAAAATTGGGCAAGGAAACGAAGCGAGCATCCACCTGTTCCAGAAGCTTCACTTTGCACAGGTAAGGCCGTGACGGTGATGGCTGGGGCTGGCAGGCTGGGAAGGAGCGTGGCTGGGGACTGACACCCTGCCTTCCCAGGTGGCTGCGAGTGACATCTTCCAGGAGGTGACGCTCTGCCTGACCGTGAGCGAGCCTGAGAGGCAGTGGCTGCTGGAACAGACCAGCCACGTGGCTGAGGGGCCGTACAGAGCCAGCGCGGCCGAGCCCCACTGACAGCCAGGCAGCGGCGATCCCCGGGAGGTGTGGGATTGCCTGCGCCCCGGCCAGAGCCTAGCTGCAGGAGCTCGATGAGTGGACGGGGGTCTCAGAGTTACTGCTGCTGACCTCTGCAGGCTGGGAAGAACTCTCCTGACCCCTGGACTCCAGACTTGCAAAGGCCTCTTCAGCCTCTGTGGTGTGGCCGAGCTGGCCTCCTGACTAGCCTATCTGTGGTCGGGGACACACTTTCCTAACAGATGAATGGATAGAAAATCACAAGAGAGGAGAATGAAGGGGTGGAGTCTAGCCTGTCTGTCCATCAGGTCACAGCCTGATGATCCCTCCTTTGTGGGTATGGGTGAATCTGGGCACTCTCTCTTGGATCTGCCATCTGAAGAGGCGGGCTCTCGCTCTGCCACACATTCCTGTTAACAAGCCCCATGGCGCCAGGCTGATGGCAGCCAGAGCCCATTAGACGCGTCCACTGCCGCTGGACCCACAGGACTTCCCTCAGTGGCCTACGATCTTCCTGTATTTGGCATCATCGCCTGTGCGACGTGATCCTGATGAGGAATTCATGGCTCATCTCAGACTGATGGACTTGATGACTTGATGATCTGGACCGGGCTCTTTTATGGATGCATACTTTTTGGTATAAAGTTCTCTCTTACACACATTAAGAGTGTCAATGAATTGGCTTCTCCAGTCAACCGGGTCTAACATTCCAGCTCTCACTGGCCGGGGCTAGACTCAGACGGGGGCCTGGAGTGGTGCTCAGAGTCACTGGTGGAACTGGACTGAGGTGGGACCCACACAGGAGGGATGGACACAGATAGGCTGGCATATGCCCCCCTGGGGCCCTGGAAAGGGTCAAGCACCTGGCAGGCGGGCTTCTCCTTTGCTTACTCCCCCCACCCATGAGGAGCGGCAGGAACCTGTGGGGGGCCGACTCCATGGCCCTGCAGAAGCGAGGCACCCTGTCCTGGAAGCACAGGTGACTGCTCTGAAGGGGGCCAGCTTTCTGTGTAGAGGTTAGTGGAACTGTCCAGGTTAGGCTCCCTGGAGCCCGCTGAGTCTCCAGCTCTTGGAGCCGCTCTACCTGGCAAGGCCACGTGGGGGCAGTGAAGGCCCAGGCAGGCCAGCTGCTGGGCAATTGGCTGCAGCTTGAACAGAGCTGGGCAGGTCAGGCAGACCCGAGGTGGTTGACACCCTGCCTGACTCCTAACCTATGGGATTATGGGAACTCCAAAGCGGGGGGCAGGTGTGTTCTGAGAACCACGTGGACAAGTTCTCGCAGGGCACAGCATGCCTTCTGGGAAGCCTGGGTGGGTGGGGTTCAGCACTGCAGTTAGGAAAAATGGTTTTGAACCCAAGGGGGTGAGGGTGGGGATTCGCAAGTCACAGCCTGGAAAATGTCCCAGAGTAGCCCAGGTCTCACACACAGCTGCCCAGAACCAGAACCAGCCCAACAGTGACCAATATCCATTTCCAGGTGGGTGACGGTCCCAGATGAAGGGAACCCACTCAGGACGCCCAGCGGTGGTGGAAGCAGAGACCCTGCCAGTAAGCAGCAGCAGTCTAAGCCCGAACTCCTCTTTGAGGGTCCCCAGCCACCCATCTCTCCCAGGGCCTTAGCTGGCAGGAGTCAAAGCACATGGCCGGGGTGAGGTCTAGGCAGTGAAGATCGTGGGGTGGTCCCTGGGACCATGTAAGGGCTTTGGATGGCCCCCCTTCCCCCCTCTAGTGGAACCCAAACCCTGAAAGGGAACGGACATGGGTGGCCAGCCCCTCCCAACCCAGAGTCCTCCACAGCCCCACCTCATCTCTACTTGTCCCCCTTAGTCCCAGGAAACCGGCTGCTGCGTGGGTTCCTCTTGGCTAGGTGGACAGCAACCCAGGGCCACCCTCCCTCCCCTGCACACCTGCTCTTGAACTGCCTGGCCCACGCCTCGAGTCTGACAGGTAACCCTGGCAGGACTCCAGGATGCGGCCAGAGGCTGGAGGCGCAGTCATGTGAACCCCGAACCCGTTACCCTCTGGGGCACCTGCGCACCGACAGGGCATTTTGCCCTCCAAGTCCCCTCTACCTTTCCCCACTTAGTGGGGACGCCTTTGTTTTTCCCCAAAGCCTGAACAATTACCCTCCAATCAGGTCGGTGGCCAGATAAGATAGTGTATCTGGCGCCAGCTCAGGCTGCTCCTGGGAGCCCCGCGTCCACTGGCTGCCGTTGTTGGCCAGATGAAAGCCAGGGCCTGCATTCCTAACCTGCTGCCTCCTGGAATGGCATCCCAGCTTGTCCTGGTCCTAGCAGTCTTCCCAGCCCTGGGGGAGGCGGGATTTTCCCGATACCACACCTGTATCCACACTGGGCATGTGCACACAGGACTTGAATTCCCAGAGGGGCTGCCGTGCTGCCCTCCCTGCCCAGCGCTTGTACAGAGGATATGATCCCTGAAGGTTTTCCTGGCGCCCCACGCACGCTGTGAGCCACGCCCACTGAGCACAGAGTGATGTGTAAGGGGGTGGAGTCTGGGCAGACCTGGCCATGAGTCTCAGCCGGTGGTCCCCAGCCTTTTAAAGTGGCTCAACTCCTGCTCCCTAAGCTTTTGGGGTAACAAGGCGCCCATTCTAAGACAGGGGTTCTAAACCATCCGAACGCCACGGCCCTTCCATACAGTTCCTCATGTGGTGACCTGCCCCCAACCAAAACATTATTTTCAATGCTACTTCATCACTGTCATTTTACTACCGTTAAGAATCAGGCGGGCTGAGCCCCGGTGGCGTTAAGTGGTTGAGTGTGGGACTGCGGCCTGCGGGCTTGGCGGTTCAAATCCAGCGGCGGCTCTCAGGAGCGGCACTGGGCAGCGCCCACCGCCACCAGAGGCAGTGATGCCCACCAAAAAAAAAAAAAAAAGAATCAGGCAACCACTGTGAAAGGGTCATGTGACCCCCAGGCTGAGAACCGCTGTTCTAAAGTAAGACACTGAGGCGGAGGCTTCAAGGAACCGGTGGATTTCTGCTGGAGTTGTCCGTACAGTAGTGATGCCTGGCCCTGGAGAGGAGGAGTGGGGGCGTCTTCCCCTGAAGTCCCGGTCTCCAGGAGTGGTAATGGAGACAAGCTGAGGGGCCAGGCACCCGGCTGTGCTTGGATTCCAACAAACAGGAAGAGGGGCCAGGGAGCAGAAAGCCTCTACACTGGTACTGCACTCTTAAAAAAAGAGTTGGACAAAAGTTAGATGCCCAAGTCCCGGCTCTCAGGAGGCTGGGCGCCCCTCTGAGGTCACCCCCAAGCCCTGGGTACTGCAATCAGTCTCTTGATCCGCCCAGACCCCATCACCACGGGGGCTGTGAGGGGACATGCCCTTTTCTCCCCCGGTCCCATGATCCTGGCTTGGGCTGGCCCCATAGAGGGGATTTAGGGGCCACCAGGTGGGATGAAGCCCGGTAGGGGTGGAGGGAGGTGGCAGAGTCTGCTTGCTGGCTGGGGCAGCAGGCAGGGCAGGAAGCGGCTGGCCTCCCAGAGGGAGTAGGGGAATGGAGTTCTCTAGAAAAATCAGGCTCGCTGAGGAGGGCGGTGCTGGTGACGATTGGTGCATCGATTTGGAGGTGCATGGGGGGGAGGGGGTGTAGAGTGGGGGGGGGGGGGGGCAGGAAGGGGCCGAGGTGACTGTTCAGAGGTTGCTGAAGAGCTCGTTTTTCTTGCTCCAGTCCATTTGCGGGGCCTGCTTGCTGCTGCGCTTCTGACGCGCCCTCTCCTTGGCCACGGCTAGGGAGATGTTGAAGTCCAGGATGGGGTCGGAGGCAGCGACCGTGGAGGAAGGCTCTGGGGGGTCCTGCTTCTTGGGGCTGTCCTCCAGATTCAACTGTGCGAGGAGAGGGGGAAGAAGCAGAGAGGCAGGGGGTCAACCCAGAAGGCCCCCTTGGTGCGGTGCATGGCCCAGGGAAGCCAGGTCACAAGGACATCACGTGGCCTGGCACGTGACACAAAGGTGGCTGGGCAGCCTCGAGGGTGGGCCTGGGGATGGGCTTCTTGTCATCTGGCTGCCAGCTTCCCACCCCCGCAGCCTACCTCTTCACTGGTGTCGCTGGAGGTGGACATCGCCAGGGCTGGCCTGGAGTTCTCAGTGGTCACCTCAGGCAAGGGCTCTGCCTGGGGCTCAGCCGAAGCTTCCAGACTGTTCTCCTGACAGAGAGGAGAGGGTGTGAGCGATGGTCTGGTGGGAAAGGGGGTGTGCGTTGCTGGGGGAGGAGGGCGGGTGAGGAAGTATGGAAGGAAAGAGGTGGGGGCTTCTGGGAAAGACAAATATATTGCGCACCCACCCCAGCCTCCCCCTCCTGAGCCTGCCAGGGAATGTGTGGCTCCGTTGCTCAAAGGATCAGAGCCATCCCTCCTCTTCTGGACTCCGCTTTCCCATGTGGATGGATGGCCCTTTGGGACCTTCCCTGAACCTCCAGCCCCAGGAGGGTCCAAGCCCATGGTTTCTCCTGCCAGGAAGTGTGGACTTTCTCTGCGACGTGGCTCACATGGGGCCCAGGAAGGTTCAGCCCCAGGTGGAGGTGCCCCTGGGTAGGGACCGGAGGGGGCCCTGGGCACTACCCAGCCAAAGAGGCTATAGCTGGCACCTGGCCCTGCCCTCTCGGCCTCAGCCTCCTTTCCCCTCTTCCCGGGCAGAGGAGGAGCGGCCGAGACTGGAAGCAGCAGGCCCCGCAGTGCGCCTGCCCGCCAGACACTGGAGCTCTGTTCTTGTGGGAAGAATGGGCTTTTCTGTGCCATGGGGAGCTGGAGGCGGGGGCTGCTCACCCGCGATGGCGGGCTCCCTGTCCCGACCGCCTCAGCGGAGGCCTCTGGGGTTAGCTTGAAGGAGGCTCAGGAGGGAACCAGGGTCAACACCTCCCCCAGCCACGCCCCTTGGCCCCTCTTCTCTCCACCACCTCCACGGACGTTCAGAGAGGTGGGCCTGCCTTACCTTGGGGATCTCCCCATTGGTGAAGGGCTCAGGCAGGGGACCTGGGAAGAGACAAGGAGAGAGGGGGGTGGGGCAGGTCAGTGTCCTGACGAGGTAATGGCCCATAAAACATTGCGTGCAGATAAGCACGGAGATAAGCGTGCCTTGCTGGCTTTCTAGTGTGTAAGAAAAGTGTCCTTGTCATTGGTTGGTTGGCCTTCCCTAAGGAGTGGGGGCGTAGGAAGGCCCAGTGGGGTGCAGGCTTGCACCTCAGCTTGCTCAGAACACAGATGCCTGGGCCCTGCCTCACCGGGTCTGGGGCAGGCCTAGGAATCAGCATTTTCCCCAACGGCTTCCCAGGTCTGACAGAAGACGGCACAATTGGAAAGCCTGCCCTTTGCTTTTGAGCTCCTCGCTCCTCCCCACTCTAGCCAGTACCTGCTTAGCTGGAAAAGGGATGAACCCCAAGCCTTACTTGTGAATCTGGACATCAGACTGGGTCTCCGCGTACCCCCTATGCCCACCACTGTGGGGCAGCTGGGGGGTGGGGGGACAGCACAGGGTTGGGGTCAGCCCCACTGTTGGCCACACAGTGGGTGGCGGTTCTGCTGTTGGGTCAGGCTGGGTGGGCTTTTCTGAATGTCCACTTAGCTGCTGGAGGGGTGCAGTGGGTTCAGCAGTGGGCCGCTCACAAGGCACTGGCTGGGGAGGTGAGGAGGATGCAGTTCTGCTCTGGCCCATGGGGAGCAAACTCGCCGACTGTGGACTGGTGTTCAGCTTCAGAGGGATGTGCTCATGGCTCCTTTTCCGGGGGACAGTTGGGTGTCCCCACTCACTGTCACCTTTCCCTGTCACCTGTCCCTTTGACACCCATGGGCCCTCCATCCGGACAGGGGGTTGTGTGAGACACAAGGACATGCCTGTCCTTCCACCCAGATCTCTTCTGCTAAGCTCTAGGTGTTCGGAGAGATGGGGTGCACCCTCGGCCCCACATTCCTCTGTAGGGACAGCCCAGTTACTAAGGTGGAGGAGACACCGTCCTGCGGTGCCCTAAGAGACATGGTGCCAACCTCTTCTCCGACCCAGACAGATGGACAGGCAGGAGGGGAAGAGAGTCCGGGGTCACTCCGTGGGGTAGACAAGAGGGGGGTCGCTTTGGAAATGGATGTGAGGAGCTGAGCGCTTCCCGCTTTTGAGAGCAGGTGGGCTACTTGGGGCCTGAGTTTCCCCTTTGACCTAGGAAGGGGGTGTCTGGACCCCTCCAGTTCCCATAAACTCCGACTGGGCTCCCCCTTTCTCTACCCTCCAGCGCTCCCCACCAGCTGGGGCCTGAGTGTGTGTGCGTGTCTCAGGACCTGGGTGCGGACTGACACCCTACCCACCCACCTCAAGAATCAGATCCTGACAGCCAGCCAGGCCCTGCCCATCACAAAGTCCAAGGAGGCTCTGCCCGCCGGCGGGGACCCATGCAGCCCGCACCCCTCTGCAAGGAGCCATCTGCAGAGGGAGAAAGGCCCTGCCAGGGGGCAGAGGGACGGCTTAACCCCTCCCTGTCTGCTGTGGCAGCCTGGCCCCATTTGGTGCAGGCCTGGGCAGGCTTGGCAGGGGCATGGTGGGGGATGGGTAGGCCAGGGGCCTAGGGAGCCAAGGGGGCCCACTGCTCTCTAGCCAGCAGGCTTCGTTTCCAGGACAACCTGGGAAAGGGGAGTGGGGCAGGCCTGGGCTGGGCCCCAGTCGCTGGACTCTGATCAGACCAAGCAAAGGGGCTGGGAGCCTGCCTGCCTTCTCCTCCGGGTTAACCCCTTCCTGCAGGGACAGGCTGGGGGCAGGGAAGTGTTGGGGGCTCAGGCCCTGGGACCTGAAGCTCCGCCCATCTTTCTCCACCCACCCCTGAGCCCTGTCCCATGACTGCCCTGCTAATCCCCGCTCCCATGCTGGCCTGACACTGGTCCCGTGTACTCCGTGTGCTCCCCACCCCCCACCTGGGACCTTGAGCGTTGACTCAGAGAGGCTGCCAGGCCTCAAGGGAGCCAGCTGCCAAATGTGCCCCCACCCACTCACCTTCCAGGTGCTCCTGAGACGGGATCACTTTGCACTTCTTAAAGAACTCGTCCGTTTCCTTGTCCACCACCAGCAGCTTGGTCTCATCCCCACTGGCCTTGATGGCGGACACCACGTCCCCGTGCTGCTTGCCCTCCATGCAGACCCCGTTCACCTGGGGGAGGGGGGTGGGGGCTCTCAGAAGGGACTAGGGGGGCTCTTTTCGGGCAGCCTGCAGTAGGCCGAGGGGGGTCCCCCAACTTGACAGTCAGGTGGGGAGAGACATGGGGAGAGTCAAAGGGCAGCTCAAGGAGGCAAACAGTGTAACACAGCCGGGTGGACACTCTGAGGACTTGTGCGTGTGCCCCCCCCCGCCCCCACCCCACCTGTCCAACACACACACAGAGCCGGTGGCCGCTCTCTCTGTGTATAAAGCAGGACCTCTTGGACACTGCCCAACTCCTCTCCCACCTGGGAGCACAGCACACACTTGGGAGTCCCTGAGCCTGCTGGCCTTGGGCGAGTTCTGTCACTTTCCCTCCAACCCATGTCCTGCACGGAGAGGACACTGGGCATCTGGGGACTCTGTGCCTGTCCACCTGGATTGGTGGGACTAAGGCTGCTGGGTCAAGAACTCAGGGAGAACGGGACAGGAAAGTCTGTCCATCTGCCCACCTTCCCTTCTGCCCACCCATCCACCCACTTGCCTGCCCACTCTCCTTCCTGGTCACCCATTCTCTTTCCCTTCCTTCCACCTGTCTGTCCATCCACCAACCCCTCCATCCAGTACTCACTTGTCCACTCTAACCCTTCCCTTGCAGCTACTGTCCCATTACCCATCCTCTACCTAGCCTCCTTCCCTCTTGTCTTTCTGTCCATGTGCCCGCTGGCCCATCTATCCTTCGATGGGGTAACCAGGCCCCCAGACTTTTGAGTTCAGCACTGGCAGAGATACAAGCCCACCAGTCACTCCAGGGAGAAGAACGAGGCTGCCCGTCCCCATAAAGCCCTGTAACCCAGGAAACTAGGTTCTGTGGCAACGGGTTTGGGTTTTGCATTTTGAGGCTCTTCTCCCCCCGCCCTCCCCAAAGCGGGTGACCAAGGGGTACAGGCCGTCGGAGAGCCTGGTGAGGGCAGGGAGGAGCCCATTACCTCCACGATGCGGTCCTGGGCCCGGAGCCCTGAGGCCTCGGCTGGTGAGTCTGGGTCCACCGCCCGGATGTACTGGCCGGGCCTGGACTTGTCGCTGTGCAAGTTGAAGCCGTAGCCGTTGGGGCCCTTCTTCATGGCGCAGAGCCGGGGCCGCAGCGCATGCTGTGGGGGCAGGGTGGGGAGGAAGAGTGGTGAGCCTGTCCCACCTGCCCTGTCTGCTGCTCACCGTGGCCCTCCTGCATCAAGGAGAGCAGGTGTGGGGCCAGCCCAGGCTCCCCAGTCCTGCTGCTACCGACCTTGGAGGCCCGGGGGCAGCTTCAGTCTCCCCTCTGCAAGGTCAGCGGGGGGTGGGGTGGGGGGAGAAACAAGGCTAGCTCTCAGGTCCTTTCCCTTTTGTGACCCTTGGATTTATCAAGGTTCGTTGAATCGATTCTTCTCTCTCCCCTTCTCCCTGCCCCAGGGCTCCGGGAAGAAAGAGAGCAGCATTGGGCGGCTGAAGGCCGGTGCTGGTGAAAACGGTCGGCAGCATCCCGGCCTGGCAGAGGGATGAGCTCATCTGTCTTGGAAGGTCGGAGGTGAGGGATGCGTGGTCAGGCCTCGAAGAGGGACATCACGCTTTGGGCAAAAGGAAAAAGGAGGAAGACCTCGCTATGGTGGAGGGACACCGTGGCTGCAACGCGGGCTTAAACAGAGAGGGGTGGTTGTGAGGACGGCGCGGGCCTGGGCAGCACTGTGTCCCATCACTACGCTTTGGCTCGGAACTGTTGGGTTGGGTCTGCCCCCCCGGTGGGCACCTTGGGCATGTATGTGACTGAAGAAGCCACCCACCCCACCCCCTGCCCCCCTGTTCCCGCTCTGCGGGGGGGGGGGGGGCAGCACTGGCTGTTTACTGAAGCTGGTCAGCCTGTTTACAGTAAAGCCTGCCCTCTCCCCATCGTTCCACCTAGAAATGAGGTGAGGTGTCTGTGGCCTGCGGGGAGGCACAGAAGGGGTCCTGAGCTGGGCCCTCGGCCACCACCTTGCCAGCTCCAGCTCCAGCAGAGTAGAAACAAACAAACACAAACAACCCCAACCCCAAACAACCCTAACTCAGAGGCTGACTCTTTCCCCTGGAGAGCACAGCGTAGAACTGTCCCTGGGAGTTTGAAATTGCCACAGTGGATGGGATTCAAAAGCCCTGTCTTTCTCCAGTGGGGCTGGTGGCTTTGAACTGCTGGCCTTGCTTATCGCAGCCCAAGGCATAACTACCACGCCACCCGCGCTCCTGCAGAGTGTAGCGGGGACTGTGCCGGTCCCCAAGCAGAGGAGCAGGGCGGGGGAAGCTGAAGGCTGGCCTCTGGGCCCTCAGAGCCTCGGTGGGTGGGTTCCAGTGTCTCTGGCTCAGCTGGACGGTGGCACCAGGGCTCAGACTCACCCACAGGACGGAGGGAGGAGCAGGAGAGCGTGTGGGCCAAGAGCTGGCATCTTCCTGACTTCTCCAGGCCCCTCTCCCTGGCGTTCCCAGGTCCAGGGGGTTGGGGCAGGCCGCGGCCAAGGCCCTGACCTATGTCCAGCTCTGCTATCCACTGGCTCTATGAGCCGGGGCCTGTCATTTCCTTCCCAGAGCTGCTTCCAGGAGGCCCCAAGGTTGTGACCGTGGACGGGGGAGTCCCATGCAGCCTGACTGCCCTAGGTGGCTGCGTTATGTGCAGCTGAGGCTTGAGTTTTGGGGGTGTGGGTGTTTGGAAGCCCCAATCCCCACAAGCTCCCCAGGGGACAGGGAGGGGGCAGCCATGAGCCTTCTCTTGGAAGCTGGGGCAGGTTCCTGTGTGGGTTCAGGATGCTGCCCACAGGACAGGGAGGGGGAACAAGGGCTGGACCTCGACCCGGCTGCTATGGACGCAAACCTGAGCTGGGCGCCCAACCTTTCACCAGGGTTCAAAGTAGGGGTTCCTTAGCCCCAACAATTGTCGCACAATAAAAGGGCACGGGGTGGGGAGAGCATGGAGCGGAGCAACCTCTCCCGAAGTGGGGGTGGGGTAGAATGAAAGCCTGCTGGCCTGCGCCTGGGGACCCACTCCCCAAGTCCTGGGACTAAGGGGGTGTGTGTTCCTCTCCTCCCTGGTTAATCCCACCACAAAGCGGCAGGCCCAGCCTGGCCCTCCCCTTGGCTGCCAAGGTGAGTGGAACAGGTCTGACCAGTTAGTGCCACCAAGGGACCAGCTCAGCTTTCTGCCTCAGCCCGACTGAGCTGGGCGCCGGCCCTGGTGCGCCTGGGAAAGTGGGAAGGCAGCCCCCCCCCCCCCGCCCCCCAGCTTCTGCCCCTTCATAGCCTGCTTGTTCCAAAGTCTCCCCGGGGCAGCCTGGACACACCCATTTTTGTGGCGGTGAAACCGAGGCTTAAGGAGGATAAGCCCACTGCTGGCTGCCACACTTGAACCTCCTGCTGCTTCCACTACAGAGGGTCCCAGTCGGGGTGGGGTCTACTTAGAGCTGAGGTTCCCCGCTGGCAGGCAGGGACAGGCCCCGGGCTCCAGTGCTGCTTGGGGCTCGAGGTGGCTGAGAGCTGACGAAACCACCACCGCCTTCCTTCCTTCCGGGTACGCAGGGCCTCCTGCAGCCTGCGTGGGGGATGGGGGAGGGGGCCCGAGCACGCTGGGGCTGGGGGTACTGCCCGGCGATGCCCACTCCAGACTTGGGTTTCTGTGCTGGGGGCTTCTCTTAGCGACCCCCAGCAAGCTTTCCTCTGTCCGTCCTCCTGTCCTCTGTGCCCCTGGGTGAGTCCACTCCCCTCCCCCACGCTGGGAAGATCCACTGGGTCACCCGCCCGCGCTTCAGGATCCTGGGCAGCCCTCGCCCCCTGGAGTGGGATGGCCGGGACACCTGTTTGGCTTCCTCTTCCCAAGTCCCTGGAGGTGGCCTCCTTACAGGGGCTTCCTCCTCCTTCTTCCCCCTCCCTACCCCCACCCCCCAGGTCCAGACAGGTCGGTTCTGCTGGTCCCTCCCTTGCCCAGGAGCCACCCAGCTGTCTCGGGAGCTGTCCCTGCCAGCTGCTGAGTCAGCTCATCTGTTCCTGGCCCATCCTGGGCTGGAGAAGTCCTGGGCCGCCTCCCTGGCGAGATTGGGGTGGGGGGTGGGGGGTGGGGAGGAGGTTGGCAGCCTCTAGGCCCACGGGCAAAAAGAGGCACCTGGGTGGCTCAGCTGCTCCAGCCGGAGCTCCGGTGCCCCGGCAGCAGCTTCAGGGCTTGGGTGGATTTGTGTGGGGTGGGGGGGAGGGGGGGGGAACGACGCAGCCCCAAAAGTATACCGGGCAAGGTGGGGCATCCAGGGACAATGGGGGACCTGCTAGCCGGACAATGGGCAGTGCAGCGGAGCGGGGTGGCCCCCGGCTTCTTGTGTCCCGGAGATCCTGCCAAAGCTGCTGCCCTAGACCCTTCTCCCTTGACTGCCCTCCATCCCACTCCCTGCCAGCGAAGCCCCACCCTGGCCCGAGTGGCCGCCCCGTCACCTCCGCCCACGCAGCCCTGGGAGTGGACGGCGGGCCCGGAATTCAATAGGCGCCATCAGCAGCCACCTGTACAGCCGGGAAAGTCGATACCTAATCCCGGCGAGGCGACCGTCTCTGGGGAACAGGCCCAGCGCCCTTCCCTGCTGGGGTTGGGGGGTGGGGATGGGAGGGTGAGGCGCTGGGGGCTGCCACTGGCTGGCTGGGCCCCTCCTGCCCGGTGCCATGGTGATGGGCCCTATAGAAACTGCTGGGCAAGGGCTTCTGCTTCTGCAGACTGCCTCAGAAGAGCCCCAGCCGCCGGCTCTGGGCTCCAGAAGGGAAGAGCGGGAGGAGCCTGGAAGACGACCCTGGGGCTGGGGCTGGGCGGGGCCCTCATGGTGCAGAGGGTTAAGCACTGGAATGCAAGGCAAGGTCAGGGGTTCAAATGCACCAGGGTGTCTGTCACAGGAGGAAGATAAAGCTGAGCTGTCTGTCCTAGAGGGCCTCTGAGTCAGAGCGGCCTGATGACCGGGGCTGAAGAGGAGGGTCCTGCCGCTGGGGAAGGCAGGAAGTAACATCATGGGCGGTGACAGGAGACTTGGGGTCGTCGGTTTGGTTTGGTGCCAGACTTTTGCCAGGAGCCAGGATGGAGAGGGCTGGGCAGTGACCCAAGCTCAGACCACCGGGCTGGAGCACTGGGCGCACGGTGTCCTGACCTCACTCTAGGTGAGGGACAAAGGGCTTGGCTGCCACCTTCCACGTGGCCCTTCTTCTAGAATATGTGTGTGTGTGTGTGTGGGGGGGGTGCTTTCTGGAGCCCCGCAGACTGAGAACCAGTAGGGAGAGGTGGGCTAAAGCAGGGGCTGCTTTGACACCCCCACTCTCAGGTCCTGGGCCAGGCTCCCCGTTTGGCCAGCAGCGTCTCCTCCCCCGAGGCTGAGGTTGGCTCGGGTCTCCCCGGGGCCGGGAGAGCCTGGGATGGAGCAGACTGGTACCTGGGCTGGGGCCTGGCTGGACACTGGCCAGAGGCGGCTGCTCCTGCTCACCCGGCATCCCCCTCACTCCTCCCCTCCCCGCCCCTCCCAGTGGGTGCTGGACTTTAACTCCTTAGGCCCAGTCCTAAGAGGCTATGTGAGGACCATCACGGGGTGGGGGTGGGGGTCTTCTGACCTTGAGGCTTGACCCTAGACCATTAAAGAGCAGGTGCCACTTATTGGCCTTTCTGGGTTCTAGTGCCAAGAGTTAAAGTGCTTAGAAGTGTGCGCTTGCCATCCAGGGTGCCTCAGAAGAAAGACCCGGCAATGGACACACAGTAACCACCAGAAACCGGCCGCTGGAAACTCTCCTGTGACCCTCAGGGCCGAAGACACCGTTTATTGAACACTTCCTGTGGGCCACATCAAACCTAATGGCAACCCTGCCAGGTAGGTCCTGCTCCCCCTGTTTTACAGACCAGGGCACTGAGATGCAAGGAGAACGAGCGATTTGGTCACATCCAAGAGGATGCAGGTCTCTGGATCCCTCTGCAGTTTGAAGCCCCCCAGGGGCCCCGTGGGAGGAAGAGGACACTGTCTGCGCTGGTAAAGACTGACTTACAGCCTCACAAACTCACGGGGGCAGTGCTGTCCTGAGCGGAAACTGACTGGATGGAGTGAGCTGAGTAACAGCCAGGGGAGGAGATCTGAACTCAGGCCCAGAGCAACACAACTCACTCCGAGTACATAGGACGGGGTGTTCGTGCCCCGTGGGGGTTTTCGAGACAGCCACTCTCGTAGGGGTGAAGACAGTCTCACCTGCTCCTGCAGCGATGTGCAATAGAAATGCAATGCCCGCCACATGTGGGGCTTGAATTTTAGAGGCCCTTCATCGGGGAGCTTGTGACATCCCCAGTAACTTGAGATGTCCTAAGTATGGTCACTTTAACAAGTCATCGGCTGAGAAAATAAAATCACTTGGGAGCTAGTTTACATGTTTCCGTTTGAACTCAGTCTCCAAATTCTAGTGTGAATTTCACAGCTGCTGCACCTCTCAGGTGGGCCATTCTGGAGGCTCAAAAGCCACTCGGGGCACGTAGCCACGGGCCTGGGCAGCGCAAGGCTGGAGGGGGTCACTCTTAGCTACCTTGCTGTCTGAGCCCCAAACCCGCTCTCCCAGATCCTCGGTGCCTTTGCAGTTTGAAGGGGGCCCCATGGCCCCCGATAGGCATGGGCAAAACACCGAAACCGTCACCCCAAAGACGGTGAAACTGGCGTGCCTTGGTCTCATGGCTCGTGGGCAGTGAGTGGGCTTGTGACGCTGCCGGTAGGGTGACTCGGGAACCAGCCCACTGTCCTTTTCCAAGACCACGAGCATTGCCCAGGGAAGGGTTTGGGGACATGGGCAGCCCGTCCCCGGCTGAGAAGAGGGGGCCACAGCCAAGTCCAGATTCCAGGAGGGTTCGTTGTGCGACAGGGGAGTGCACAAGTCGACAAAGGGGGCTCTCGGCCACCGCATGTAGGGGACTTAGTCACCAGACTTTGGCCGAACCCAGCCCAGCCCCTGGGAAGGGATGGCAGTAGGAGCCTCAAGGGTCTGGTACCCTTCCCCCCTTCCCCAAGAGGCCTGAGGGGTGCCAGCTGGGACCTGAGCTCCTGGAAGCCCAGATGCTCAAATCGGCCCTGGGCGGCTTCAGGACAGAACAGACCAGCTCTATTATGTTCCCAGGTAAGTCGTCCTCACAGAAGCCAACAGTCACGTCTTTCGAGAAGAGCAGTGGGTGGATTTGAACCCCAGACGCAGTGGCTAAAAGCTGAACACTTAAGCCACAGCGCCACTGGGGCCCAATCCCCCTGGATCCTTTCCGTAGTGGGGCTTTGTGCCACAGGAAAAGATGGCCCTGGTGCGGATCTGAACCAGGCAGGCAGGCACCCACTCCAGCTGGCGCGCCCTTTAAGCAAAACCCAATCATGTGGCCGAACGGATGTGCAAAGGCCCTGGGATCAGAGAGAGTGGGCGAACCAGCTGAGATGACACGGGCCGACTTCCTTCCTCCTCAGTCTCCAGGGCGGAGAATGGGCTCAGCTCTGCCACTAAAGGGGGCCCTTTGGGTGAAATGCGCTGCCCACTGCACGTCAACAGGCCTGAACAGGAGACACCATGCATAGGGGGCAGGGTCAGTAGTAATGCCTGTTCTTGGTATATCTAGATGCAGCTGTATCTTTATGGCACAGGGTGGGGCCGCAGGAGTTTCCTTCCCTATCTGGCCACTGGACCTCAGAGCAGAGGTAATCGGGGAGCACTGGTTTGGGGGGTGTGGAGCTTGGGTCCCCCTGGTGAAAGGTTTACAGCACCAATAAGAAGCTGGCTGGACACCCTCCCAGCTTCCCCACCCCTCCCTCTCAGAGCCGAGGAGCGGGAAGTCTGGGGGAAGGGAGATGGAAGCCCCTTCCTACCTCTGGGACCCCTGAGAGGTTTTACTCTTCACCGGAAACTGAGAACCAGGGGCTACTCTGTTTTGTTTTTTTTTGGTGGCATCACTGCCCTGGTTGGGGGGGTGGGGTAGGAAACCCAGCTGCTGCTGGATTTGAACTGTCAACACTGTGGGCTACAATCCCGCACACTACCACTAAGCCACCAGGGCTCAGTCCAGGGGTTACTCTGTTTTGCAGAGAAGTTAAAGCAAGACAAAATCCAACATATAGCGGCTCTACAGGACAGAGAGAGCAGCCAGAGGGGCTGCCTTCTTCACGGACACTGACGACAGCCTCTTTCCCTCACGGAGAGGCCAGTGGGTTCCAACGGTCAACTCTGTCAGTGACGACAGGGCTCCTTATGGGAGGAAAAAGACCCTAGATTTGTAGGAGCAGGAGCCAGCAGCGCCCATGGCCATACAGACTGTCCATTTAAAAAACAAAACAGAGACCGGTTTTGCCTCTTCCAAAGCCCCAGCTTCGTACCAGTGGAGCAGGGGCCCCTGGGGAGGAGGTCAGCAGGCTGCCAGCTGACTGGCCCCACCCAGCCTGCCATCTGGGGTGTCTGCTTGGTTCGTAACTTTGGCTTAGGGCTAGTTAGGTCTGGAGGGAACCCACATCCAGCTTAGACACACAGACACAGGCTCTTTCTCTCTCTCTCTCCAATCCAACAACCCTGCTTGTGCCTCACTTCATAGAAGCAGGAGCTGAGGCTTAAGGGCAATTATGCCTTCCAGGGTTCCAGAGCCAATGCAGGGGACAGTGCTGAGCTTCCCGGCCCCAAAGGCTAACCTTCGAAGAAGAACCTTAAAATGGAAGCTGCTGGGGGAAAGGAAGAGACACGGATAAATGCCATCCGGAATGCTCCGCTCCATCTGGAACTCCTCTCTGGGTGTGACTGAGGTGTGCACAGGGCCAGGTGTGCTGGGCTGAGGTCATTTAGAACAAAGTTCCCTAACAGCTGTTTTGCATCCATTCAGTTCTTCAAAACACCCTGCTCCCACACTTCCCTGGCCCGGTGGGGCGTGGGGACTATAAAACGCCTCAGTCTCAGCTGCTGCCCTGGGGACAAGTAGTGGAGGAGAAGGTCATGAACTGATGAGGACAAGACAGCCAGGAGGTGGAACCCAGGCCCCGGGGAACTGAAGAGCCAAGGTCCCAGGATCTGGGGAAAGCTCTCAGGGAGGGTGTCCCCAACGGAGAAGGGGGTCAGAAGGTCCCCAGGCTGAGATACATCAACAAGAGCACTTGGGGGCCAAGACATTTGGATTCTTGGGTGGGAACACGTGGGGGTTGCCTGGTGGTATGGGGGTCCCCGGGGAAGACATCTATTGCTATTCAACACCAGGACCCCTGTATCAGCACTTATGAGAGGCGAAGCCAGCACAAGAAGCCTCCTGGGTGACTGTAACATGCGTTGTAAAAACACAGAGGGGCTTTGCATACGGTCTTGGCCAGGGGTGGGGTGGAGGGGGCTGCTTCTTGAGTGGGTGCTTAGTGCCTGGCATTTGCCTTCTAGGCAAATCCTCCTTCAATCCCAGCGACCCCAGAAGGTTGCTGGGCACCCCCAGTTTACACAAGAGGAAGTGGAGGCTTAGAGAGGTTAAGTAACTTGGCTCAGGGTGGCCCAGCTAGAACGGATGAGCTGGCTCAGGCCTGCCCGGCTGCCACCGTGAGCTAGAGAGCCGGGTGCCAAGCCTAGCGTCTTAAGGCTTATCCTGTGACTGGTGGGGAATGGAGGTGGGGGTGTGTGTGTGATGCACTGGGCATGGGGGTGCGGGGGTGGGACTGCTGCTGCTTGGCAAGTGTCATAGTCAAAGACGGGGACGTGCAGGTGGCATGCCCCCGTCTTGCACTGCTGACCCTGGCTGGCCATTGTAGCAAGATGGTACCTATGCCCACCACTCTCTGTGGGCACCAAACTGCTTAAATCTTTTTCACCATAGGAGACCCATTGAAGAGGACCTCACCATTCTTGGCCGACCCAGCTCAGGTGCAAGCCTCATGGTACAACTTAATCGGGGCTTCCTACAGAGAAGAGCAACAGAACGCAATGTTGGCTATCATGCGGTGTATCAATGGGACTGGCCGGTTGCCTGTCCTCCCCTGGCTAGGTATGCAAGGAGCAGGGCACACAGAGCTGTGACTGCCCAGACGTGGGCACAGCTCAACATGGGCATATCTGTGAAGTCCTAGAGGACCCAGGTATCCGGCAGTCCTATTCCACAGGTGGGAAAACCAAGGCCCAGAGAGCGCCAGGAGTTCTGGGGGAAGGATTCCCACACTTCTAGGGAGTTGGTCTAGCTGCCTTCTCCTGACCTGGCAAAGTACCCACAGCCGCAGGTTGGCTGAGTGGGGGCCCTCAGCGGGAAACTGCTTCTGGACTCACCCAGAGAGCAGGCAGCCTACAGGCTGCCTTTTCAGCTTGTGGGTGTCAGGTCGAGCCTACACACACAGGCAGTGGCAATGCCAAAGGGCAAAGGAGGGCTGACCGGGACTGCCACGTGGGGGAGGGGGAGCAGAAAGTGGCACTTGTGCAGGTGCCAAAGTCCAAAAAAAAAAAAAAAAGATGGTAAACCTATGTCCTAGCTCAAAGTTCAGATCGACTTCACCTAGGTCCAGGGGCCATCGGCCCAAATTCCCAGGGGCCACTTTGCTAAGGTGCTCCATGTACCACCCCCTCCTTTGCCAGCTTGGCACGGGCAGGAAGCGGGAACCTGGTGGCCCTGGCATTCTCAGCACCCAGCTTTGGCTGGACGGGACAGCTGGTGACGTCATTCCTAGGCTTCCACCAAACCAGTCAGCCCTCTGGGGCTCCACCTTCCACCCGAAGCTGTGTCCTTTCTCCGTCCAGGAGGCTCCTTGCTGGCCAGGTGGACACGTTGGCCACCAGGAAGGGAGTGCTGCTCCCCCAGTCTGCACCCTGGAGCCTCCCTCTGCACTCCCTGGGGGCAGGAGACCGGGAACAACAACTCTTAGTTTGCCAGCTGCCCCTGGTGCAGCTGATCCGAACACGGAAACGCCATCCACGGTGCCCCGGGGGACCCGCGAGCTGTCCCGCGCCTGGGCGCGTGCTAGAACAAGTGTATCACCTGCCCAAGGAGCTCCACTCGCCATTTTCTGGCCCTGCCCCTGCCCGCACCCACTCACCACCAACCATCTTTCACCTTCTCAAGCTCCAGCTTACTCCTCACATTCCTGAGGGTCATAAATCCTACTGGGTGGTGGAGCCGCCGCCACCTCCAAGACGCCTCCTCCCCACCGCCCTGCGCTGGGAGGCTCTTCCTCCCTCCTTCTTAGAAATCACAGCGGACTTGGGAGAAAGGGTGAGTTAAAGACACTCGCACCAGCCGGGCGGCAGAGTCCGGGTGAGACCCCTCCCGGCGCGGGGGCCGGGTTTCAGCGCGCAGCAAGGGGACTGTTACTCCTCCAGCTTGGACGTCGGCCCGGCGCTCACGGTCATCCCCGCTTCACTTTCCAGCCACTGTGGGGTCGCGGAGAAAGTGGCCCTTCTAGGATACTGGGGCCCGCCCCCCACCAGTTGCTGGGTGGGCATCTCTCCCCACCTAACTGGGGCTTCCACGGAACCGAAGCAGGCTCCCTGGCGCTCCCTCTCCCACTTTCAAAAGCAGCAGGGCCAAGAGGCGCAAAGGGTTAAGGAACTCGTCTGGGGAGGAGGCTGGGGGGTCGCCCCTAAGCTTGCCGAGGAACAGCAAATGCGCCGGGGTGGGGGGTGGGAAGGGGCTTGGAGGGGGAGGGGAGTAGCGGCGGAAGCAGTCCTCCCGCGACAGTTAAGAGTTTCGGAAAGGCGCGGGCGGAGGGCGGGCCCCGCCGGGGTCCTCCCCCACCCCCGGCCCGGGCTCGCCGCCACCGGGCCCCGCACCCTACCTGCTGTGCGTGGCTCTTCTCGGCCTCGCGTGGCTCGCTCTCGCCGCCGGCCCCTGGTGCCTCGGCGGCGGCCGGCCCGGACCCCTCCGGGGCGCGCAGCAGCTCCTCGCGTACCTGGACGCCCAGCTTCTGCAGCTGCTCGTCCGCCTCGGGGTCGACCACCAGCAGGCGCACGGCGTTGAGCGCCGAGCGGATGCGACTCACCACCTGCTGGTGGGTTTCCTTCTCCACGTTTTCGCCATTCACCTCCACCAGCCGGTCGCCGGCCAGCAGCCCCGCCTTCTCGGCTGGCGAGCCGGGCTCCACCAGCCGGATGAACTGGCCCACCTTGCCCTTCTCCCCGTGCAGGTGGAAGCCGTAGCCGTTCGGGCCCTTCTCCAGGCAGCAGAGCCGGGGCAAGGGGGCCCCGGGCGCCGTGGCTGCGTTCATGGCGTCCGGCGACGGCTCAGCGGCGCCACGCGGGGGGTCCCGTCGGGGCCAAGGACGGGGCGGCCAGCCCTTCTCCCGCTCGGCGAAGCTGGGTGTGCAGCGAGAACTCCCGCGCCCGCTCGGGCGGAGCGAACAGGTGTTCCGGCGGCGGCGCGCACGGCCCGAGTCCGGAGCAGCGCGGAAACGAAGCTTCGCCCCGCGCGACTGCGCGTTCCAGACCCGGCCTCGGCCCCTTATTCCGGAGGCGCGGCTGCGCCAAGGGCGTGGTCTTCCGCGGGCCAATAAGGATCAACGGGAGGGGGGCCCTCGGGCCGGGTGAACGCCCTAGACCAATCGGAGAGGGGGAGGGCGGAGCCTGCGCTCGGCGCGGCGCCCCGCGGCGGGCGAAGAAAGCAGCTCAGGAAGTGGAAGTGTTTGTTACCAAGTGGCCGGAGTCGCGCGGGAGGGCGGGGACTTGGCGAGTTCCTGGTACTGGGAGGAGGGGCCCGGAGGCTCCGTTTGGGTTTCCCGCACCTAGGACGAGGATGGAGGCGACCCAGGTCTCCGGGAAAGGACACTCTGCCTCAAAGGCCGTGTGCGGCTTCTTTGAGTGGAGGGGTTGCCGGGGTAACCGATCCTGCTCCAGGCAGCGAGGTTCCAGCGGCGACTTCACGAACGAGACCGGCGACCAGCGTTGACAGGACAGTTGAGTAAGGGCGTTAAAGCCTCTCCTCCAGGACCCGCTTAACGGGCGCAGGCTCTGATCTCCACGGGCAGGACTGAGGCTCTGCGAGACCCCGCCTGGCACGGCAGTCCCTCGAAGACGGGCTACTGTGAGCAGTGGCGCCAGTGATTGGCTAGGGAAGTGGGGTGGGGAGAGTCAGGTAACCAATCTCTCTGGATTTCCTCCAGAGGGGGGAGGTGGGGGGGGGAAGGCCCTGGCTTCTTTCAACAGAGAAATAAAAAACGATTCGATCTGGAAGATAAGCCTTCTTCCAGCGCCCTCTTGCCAGGCCAGGACTGGCCATAGGCTCTATTAAGTTGCTGAGCCACCTGGGAGGGTCCCTGGTGGGTCCTAAAACTCAGGTTCCAGCTCACCTGACAGCACTGCGGAAGAGAGCCCTGGAGATCCATTGCCACAACAAACGCTGTCTTTCCTGACTCATCGTGACTGCATAGGGTAGGGCAGAACTGCCGGGGTACCATTAGGTACGCCTGTTCAAACTCATGAGGCGCTGGCAGGAGAAAGATGAGGCTATCTGCTCATGAAAAGATTGACAGCCTTGGAAACCCTCTGCACGCCAGGGTGGCTATGAGTCAGAATGGAGGCAGCTTGCCAGCTCTGCCCTGTAGCGGCTGGTAGATTCAAACTGCCCACCCTGGGGCTGGCAGCCAAGCAAGGCACAAGCCACCAGGTTCTTTTTCCGTCGAGGTCTCTCACTGCCACCCCCCACCCCGTTGATGCGGACTCCCAGTGACCCTAAACGGTCCCTGTTGGTCTCAGCGACTGTAAATCTTCACTGAAGTAGACTTTTCTACCTCACAGCTATGGGGGGGTGGCTTCAAGCTAGGTGTCACCACTAGGTCACCACGGAGAAAACCCAGTTCACTTCCGCACACTGTGGGGTCACCCTGACTCAGCAGACTCCCAAGTCCTTGTGTGTGTGTGTGTGTGTGTGTGTGTGTGTGTATCGGTGACAGGTCTCCCAACTTGTGACAATAGTCCCTTCCCCATGACCCTCCCCCACTCCCACACAGACACTTCCCCACCCCCGCAAATCTCAAAGAAGCACTGGACAGGGTGTACTTTCCAAAATACTGCTATTTAATCCTGAAGAAGAGGGGGGTGGGGCGGTAAAAATGCTAGCCGCCCAGGGCAGCCAGCCCACGTGATTACATGACCTGTGTTCTGCCTCTGCCTTGGGGGCCCCAGAACCCGGCAAGGTCAGACTCCTCCCTGCTGTGGCTAGGCTAGGAGAGGTCACCACTGAGCACGCTTCCTTATCAGACCCAAGTGAAGGCGGATGACGGGGTGCAGAGAGCACGGCTTCTGCTTGGAGAGCAGACTCGGCCACCGTCACTAGCCACAGCACGTTCAGGTTCCCCTTCCTGCAGCCCCCCAAGCTGGACTGAAGATGCCTCTCCTGTCCATTTCCAACCCCTGGGCCAGGGGTGGGGGTGGGGCACATGAGACCTAGGCTGTGCAGAAACTGCTTGGTGACCCTCAAGTCCACCTTATTCACCCAAGGAGGATGGAGATGAGTCATCTCGACTTCGGCGTCAGTCTCAGCAGATCAGGAAGAGGCCTGCTTGGTCAGGGGGGAGGTGGGGCTTAGAGTTTAGGAGGGTACAGCTGGGGAGAGGGACCCTCCCAGGGAGACCTGCTTCCCACCTGCAGCTGGGGTCAGGCGTTTCTTTTTAAAATGTGGCTCTTCGCTAATTGAAACAGCCCGGTTGCTTGGAAAGCAGCCTGTGGGGTTTTGAGTGGCTGCCATTGGATTGGGACAAGAAGCAAACCGGATCCCTTTTGTGATCCTAGGTGTCGGCCCAGGGGATCGGGTAGAAAAATGGGTCAGATGAGCGTTGTTTCAGGTAGGAGGGGCTTCCCTGGGATCTGACGTCATGTCCCCAGGTGCTTGTCTGCTGCAGGGAGCAGGGTTCGCAAGACCAGGAGGTCACCCCACACACTGCCATCTCTGGCACCACGCTTCCCACCTCCCAGGGAGCCGTGCCTTCTCAGACCACCTCTCTTCTCTTCCTGCTTCCAGCACAAGGGCTCATCTTACTGAGCAAGACGGATCCCTGGGGAGCTGGTAGAAATGAGAGGGCTGGGGGTCTGCACAGCCTCTTTCTAGCCAGGGTCCTGCCCCGCCCCGCGTACCAGGTCGCAGTGTACTGGTGCCCTCTGCTGTTGGGCAGGGGCATCGACACCTCTGTCATGGCCTGGAGGCTGGCCCAGCCTCTTCAGATGTCCTACTTCCAGAAGCCAGCCAGGCCCCTGCCTCTGCCTTCTGGGGACCCTGACACCCCCTCTCTTTGGGTCTTAAGTCATGTTACATTAAGTGAAATAGAACTCGTTTACGTTTCCCCCGGCGGCAGGGAAGTTACAGGAAGTAGGGTGGGAGCTCCAGGCAAGTTTACTCTTGGAAGGGGTTGTGCCCCAGGCTCCCAGCTCTCAACCCCTTCACCCAGCCGCTCATCGGGAACAGACTGGGTCCGGGAGAGGGTTGCATGCGCAGGGGGGCCTCCCGAGCCGCCTGCCCTCCTCGCCGCGCCCTTGGCCGTCACACGAAGGTGCAGCAGCTGGACCGCTTCTTCTGGGACTCCACATAATCTCGGATCTGGAAGCTGGGCTCATCGGCCTGCTGCCGGGCCCGGTATTTCAGCTCCCTGGAAGCCAAAGACGCAGGGGTTGGAGCAGGGTGTGTTGGACAGACACTCCCACCCGACCTGGCCCCCTGGGGCCCCGGGGGTGTGGTGGGGGCGGCGAACTCTCTGGGGTTCCCAGAAGGCGCTGCCTACCCATGAGGACCCCTTGCCTGCGGGGCTTACTTGGCAATTGCTAGGAAGGCTAGCTCCACGTTCATGCCCGTCTTGGCGCTGGTCTCCATGAAGGGCACTCCATACTCCTGCTGGGGAGAGGCTGTGCTCAGAGGTGGATGCCTTTGCCCGCCCCGCCCCCGCCCCCACCCCACAACCAGCCACTTACCCTGGCCAGCGTCTCCCCATCTTCGGAACGGATCACCCGCTCACTGCTCACATCCGCCTGGAAGCCAAAATGGGTCGATCTGGGCCCCAACTGGCCTCTCTCCTCCTGCAACACCACCCCCCTTGCTGGCCCATCTTGTGCCCCAGGAGTAGGCATGACCTGCCCTCTACTGGTGGCATGCAGGAAGTGTGTGATTGGCTTGGGGTGGGGGGTGCCTGGAGTTTCGGCTTTATTCAGTCCTGGGAACTTGCTCCTGGCAGGTAGGTGAGTGTTGCTGCCTGCCAGAACCTGGGGTGGCCAGGCTGGAGAGGGTTGACAGTGGGTGGGGATAGCCCTTTCTAGTCTTAGCGCTCCCCAACCCCACAGTGACCGTATTCACTATGTTCACAATGGCCTAAGGGGCTGAGCAGCTGCTGGCAGTGGATGGGGTCCTCCTTGGGAATGGCCCTTTCCAACCTGTAAGAGGTAGATGGGCTGGCCTGATGCTTCCAGATGGGTCGGACCTCTGAACTGGGACTGATGGGAAAGTGTCTGACTTAGCCCGAAGGATCTCCCGGAAACACACTGGGCTGACGCAGCAGCATTGGGAGAGGGGGTGCAGGGTGGGCTGACCCCGCCAGGGAGCCACTCACCTTGTTGCCTAGCAACATGATGACCACATCCCTGTGGGCATACTCATGGATCTCGGTGAGCCAGGCCTGTAGGGTGGGGGTGGGGGTGGGGAGGGGAGTTGAGCCAGGGCAAGGCTGAGGCCCAGGTCCAGGCTCTCCTCCCTCACCCTGCCTGATTGGTTTCCTGGACTGCCCTCTGCTCCCTGAACATGATACCCTGTGCACTCCCTCAGCTGCATCTTTATCCAGGCCCCTTCTAGTCTCATCTTCACTTATAAGGCACGGCTCAAGCCTGAGCTCCCCTAAGTGGCTTCCCTCCATTGCCTAACCTACAAAGGCCCTCCCCGCCGCAAAACCCCATGCAGTGTAACATTCAGGTCTAAGGAAGATAGAGAGGGCACCGAGATGACCTTTCACCAACAGGTAGAGTGTCCTGGTGGGGGTTTGAAAGATGTCTAAAGGCTCAGTGGTCCAAAGTACCGTGATTGACTAGTAATGCCTGCCATGGCCATGGGTGTGGTGAGGGCACCTTGCGTGCCATGGATTTGCCACTGTGATTGATCAGTGATGTCTGCCGTGAGCAGCATGGGGTTGCCTATCGCATCGTGCCATGAGAATTGAGGGGCAGCCACTGCTTTGTCTGGTGCTGCCCTTCTTGGCTGAATTCTTCTCTCCCCACTAGTAGTTTGCTTGGGAGGACACAGCCACTCTGTCTGAGTCATTTCCTTGTAACTCAGGCTGAATGTTTATGTAGACGTTTGTGGTTAGGCTTTCTTTGGTCTCCGTGGGTAATTGGCCCCCGAAGAGCTGAGGGCTTTCTGAGCACCTTTGATGTGAAATACACAGGGTGATGCAGGCGGCAGCATGGCAGGATGGCCTGTTGGCTTTCCACACCCAAGTGTCCACAGCAGCGTGTAGGCCTGATGCCTCAATCACCCACTCAGGTGCTTGTTGCAGAAGCCGCAGTTTTGCCTACTTCACTCCCTCCCACACTGGCCTGCATTGGGGGTGAGCTGGGAGCCGGGGGGAGGCAGAACCTACCCGGATGTTGTCGAAAGATGACTGGTTGGTGATGTCATACAGCAGGAGCAGGGCTGGAGGGGGAGAGAGAGAACACAGGGTGAGGGAGGGGGAGGTTTTGAGCGGAAGGATGGATACCAGGAAGGGGCTGGCGGAGGGACCAGGGCGAGAGAGAACATACCCTGGGCATCTCGGTAATAGGCGTGTGTGACGCTGCGGAAGCGCTCCTGCCCTGCGGTGTCCCAGATCTAGGAAGGGATGCAGAAATGGGTGGTGGTGGTGGGGGACACGGGGGAGAACTGTGACAGGTGGAGGAAACCCAATTCATAGGGGTGTGTGTGTGTGTGTGTGTGTGTATGTGAGAGAGAGACAGAGAGAGAGAGACAGAGAGAGAGAGAGAGAGAGAGAGAGAGAGAGAGAGAGAGAAGGTGGATGGTTTCCTTCTCTAGGTTCTCAGGGATATCTGGGCTGATGACAACCTTGAGTTCCCAAGCCCCTTCAGGCTGTCTCCTCCCTGACCCAGGGGCTGGGGTGGTGACCAACCTTGATTGGATGAATAAGGCCTGGGAACCTGGGGCAGAGGTGGAAGCTGGGCTGATCTGAAGGCCCTTGGGCGCTGCTTTTGGTCTAAGAGACAGTGCCTGGGAACCCTGGGAGCGGCTTTTTCAGCAGCTGTCAAACAAAAGCCATTTCCTCTCCTGTGTCCCATAGGAAATTACCCCCAGAGGAGGGCGGGCTGTAGGCCACGTGTAGTTCAAGGTGAGGAGCCTGGCCGGCTCACCATCCTCCCAGCCCCCGCCTCACCTGCAGCTTTACCCGCACACCGTCCACGGTCACCACCTTGTTCTGCAAGAGAGAGGGGGGAGTGGAGGGAGAGGGGAGTGGGTAGGGAGGTGAGGCAGTTTGGCTCCTGAGCTCTGAGGACATTTGACCTTGGGTCGGCCTGCTCCACAGCTTGAAGGCCATGGCCATTTGATGACCAGATCACTCCATCAGCTCAGCAGGGCCCCTCTGTCCAGGCATCTCCACTGGGGGCCCTCTCTTCTGGGGGTCTGACTGCTCCTCTCACAATTCGGCAGGGCAAGGGGAGTCTGAGGATCTGCTGGCTGTCCCCAAGCCCGACATGACACTGTAGTTCCTGCTCCTTCCCCTGGCAGTCTGCCTCTCCCTAGCTCAGTCCTGTCCCTGCCACCCAGCTCTGAGAGAGATGAGGTGCCACCTGGCAATCCCTGGGACCTGCTCAACCTATAAGGGCAGCCTTCCTCCAGCTCCTCCTCCCTCCTCCTCCTCCTCCTCCAAGCTCCAGCCCTGTGGGAGGGAGGCATCTATCTCCAGGGAGACTACGCCCCCTGCAGCCGCTCAGACGCAGATGTGCAAAGAGGGGGGATCATCAAGGTGACCATCTGCTCTCTCCTGTATGGCCAGTCCAGCTTTGCAACCCTAGCCAGTGCCAGCTGGCCTTTGGGGGCCTTGCTAGTGGCTAAGGAGCCTCGGAGGGCTAGGACCCTGGCTCACACAGGCAACCCATCACCCCTGGGAGGGGCGGAAAGGAAGACTCAACCTTTTGTTTGTCACAGCTGGCTGGGCCAACAACTCCTCTAACCAGGCTATCTGCATGGTTCCTGAAGGAGGGAGCATGCCCAGTGCCCCCCTGGCAGTAAGTTACAGGAGTCAGAGGGGCCGCACTCCTGAGGCCAGAGCCCAGTTCCATGGAGGAAGAGGAGCCCTCAGGCACCTCACCCTGAAGTCTATGCCGACGGTGGCTATGAAGGTCCCGGACAGGAAGGCCCCGTCTTTGAATTTGATCAGGAAGCAGGTTTTGCCGACGCCTGAATCCCCCAGGAGCATCACCTAGGAGATGGAGCAGAGGTAGTTAAAGGGGGGCTCAGGGTGGGTAGGGCTCTGGGTTCACAGGGTGAGAGTGGTCCTGGAGAGAGGGGGGCATGTGTGTGGAGGGAGTATCTGCTTTTGCCCGCCCCTCCAATGCATACTCGGGGCTCAACCCACCTCCCAGGGCCCTGGAAAGAAGGTCTATTCGAGAGTTTGGCTTGCGGGGCTGTGGGTGGGTCTGGCAGGGCTGCCGGATGAGCCCAGAGTGGCCAGTCTCAGGCAAGGATTCTCAGTCAAGGCAATGGGTGAGGGCCCGGAGGAGGCGGACGCTGTGGTCGGCACCAGCATCGTATTCCCCAAGGAGTCCATTCTGGGGTTTCTGGGTCACAGCATTGACTTGGAAGTTTCTAATGACATTTTATGGTTCTGAATTAGGAAAGGTTACACTTTATTCTGAAGTGGGGAGACATTCAGTCTGAAATTCCTCCAGTCCCGTGGTCCTAAGTGGCTAAGAGGCTAAAAGTGGCAGCCCAGGCAGCTCACTGAAGGTGGGGAGGGCAGGAGGGCGGAGGGGGTTACCCTCCTCCTCTTTATTGCCTCACCAGTCACTGCTTGTCTCCTCAGGATGATACTGAGGGGTCGGGGAGAGAAGTCTTTTATCTAGTCCTCCGTCACCCTTGTAGAGCAGGGGTCTCCACCTGGTCAGAAACGATTTTTTTGCGGCTCCGGCCTTGACAATCAGAGTCCCTGGGAGGTGGTGTCAATGATTTATGAGCTCAGCTGCTAATGTAAAGGCTGGTAGTGCCAAGCTATCTTGGAGGTGCCTCAGAAAGAAGGCCTGGAGATTCACTTATGAAACTGCCACCACGGGAAACTGATGGAGCACAAAGTTATTCCTTGGTAACCACGTGGGGTTTTTTTTGGACCTTGACAAGGGAGCCTGGAGGTGCCAAGAGGCCAGGGGGAGAGCTGAATCAAAGGTGTGTGCAGGCTGGGGGCCTGGCTTTGGGAAGCTCACTCCCCTGTGGCGTGGTGTCCACCTGCCTGGAGAAGAGGCATGAGCACTCTGCCTGCTGGGCTCTTGATTGGGGTCCGTGGTGGTGACACGGACAGTGGATTCTGAGACCACCTGGGCCAGTAAAGAGAAGTCCCAGGGAACCTGCCAGTGGCCCCATCCCTGACTCCAGCTCTCCCTGCAGGAGACTTCCAAACTGTCTTAGAGGTCGTCTCTGGGGACACGCCTGAGACAGGGACAGCAGGGAGGACACTCCTGCAGACACTGCTGACCAGGGGGACCCGGTGGTGGGTGGGGGGAAGTCAGGTAGTGTTCTGGAGGCTGCCCTCCTCCCTGGTTCCTGGTCCACGCCCCCATCCCCCAGCCTCAGATCTGATGGCAAAGGAGGGAGGGGGGCAGAGGGGAGGAGGGGAGGGCAGGCGAAGAAAAGTCTGTGTACTTTACAGATCACAGCTGCGCTGAGCAAATGATGTAGCAGCACCCACCCAGCCAGCCAATGCCCCAAAGGGGCCACCGCCCAGGCAAACAGCCCAGCTGGCCGGTGAGGCACCGCGGCCCACCAGCGTGGGGCTGGCCCTCCGAGCTCCCCTCCCTGCAGGGTGCAGGGGCCCATTTCCGGCCACGAGCCCACACAGGCTGCCTATCTCAACGGCTCTGCGCCGCTGGCCCAGCGGAGGCGGGGCTCCCAGCGTGTGCGCCCCGCGTGGGGGGCAAACCGGGGCACAGCAAGTTGCAGGTCTCCTTCAAGGTCAAGCAGTCCCAGCCCGGCGACGCCCACCCTAGAGGGGGCACGGCCCTGGTTGAGTGTCCTCCCCGCTGGCTCACCTTCTCTGGACGTGCCCTCTCTGAGGCACTGAGGGAGGTGGGGCGGGTCAGTGTGCGCTGCCACCCCCACCTGCGGCGGCACAGAGCAGGCCCTCCCCCTCCCAGGTGAAAGACACTGTCCCTAATCCCCGAATTCCGGCTTCAACTCGAACCATTCTTAGCGGGCCTGCTTCCCGGCTGGGACCACCTTCCTTCGGAGGAACAGTGGACCGAGGGGCCAGCGGAGGGGCGGAGTCGAGCTGGGGGACCGGAAGGTTTTCAGGTCGGGGCGCAGGCGAACGAGCGCTTCGCTCCTGGCCCGCGGCCAGGGGGCGACCCCGCGGAGTCTCCAGGTGGGCTTATCCCGAGCCCCAGGGGTCCCAGGGTCTCTGGCCTACGGGGTCTCCACGAAGGACGGCAACGGTTTGGGGAGGCACGAAGGCACGAGCCCAGAGAGTAGTCGAGTGGACAGGGCCTCCTGGTGGCCCCCCCAAAGTAGGACTTCCGCATCGCGCCCCAAGGCAGCATTCTGCACGGAAGCTGCTGCGGGATTTGAACCGCTCAGGCTCTTAACCATGTGTACCGAGGCTCCTCGGCCCAGGAGTCCCAACGACGACGACAGAAACAAAACCCCCAACCCAACCCACGGCTGTCCAGTCCACCCGAGTCACCACCACCCGGGTAGGAAGGCAGAGAGCGGCTTCAGAGTTTCCCAGGTCCTGAGTCCACGGAAGCCGACAGACACCGCTGGCTTCCGTGACTCGGAACCGCAGCTGAGCGCTTCGCCACTGCGCCACCAGGACCCTGGGCCGGCAGCTGGGGCGGCGCTCAGTCCTCCCCACCGTCCTTGCCCCTCTTAGGAGAACCAGCCCCCTCCTTAGAGTTTGCGGCGCGTCCCGGGGCTGCCCTCCTCCCCTCCTCCGCGGACCTGCAGACTGCCTCGCAAGGGACGCAGCCAGAAAGGGGGTGGGCGGGGAGGGCGGGGGTCTCCGGACCAGAGCGCGGGGAGGGGCGACCCTCGGAACCGGCACGAAGTCCCGGGCGCTGGGCGCAGCGCTCACCCACCTTGCCCGTGAGATCGTAGCGCGGACTGCAGGGCGGGGAGCGCTCGGGGGTCTCTCCATGCCGGGTGGCCGCTGCGCCAGGCGTGCCCGGCATGTCCCTGGACGAGAGGGGAGCTGGGCGAGCGGCCGGCCGGCTGGGAGCGAGCGCAGGGCCGGCCCCGCCCCGGGCTCCGCCCACTCGCGCCTCCCACCCCGGCCCCAGGCAGCGACCCTGCAGACTCCTCCCCACCCGCCACCCTCGACGACACCCTCCCCTCCAGGGCGCGCAGGGCCAGCACCCTCGGGATGGCGGGCAGTCCCTGAGAACACCGGCCTGGCCCGGAGCTCGGGGACCACATCCAGCCACAAGAGCACCCCGCACCCGAGGCCACGACCCCTGGGAGTGGCTTCCCTTCGGGGCGCTGGCCCGGGAGACCCTGCCCTGCAGGCTGGGAAGGTCCGCATTTGGGACCAGTCCGCCTGCAGTTGCTCAGCGCGACCGGAAGGCGGCGCCCGAGCCCCAGTCAGCAGGCGGCTAACAGATGGCCCTGGCCAGCTCGCTCCTGCTTGGGGGCTTTTTGAAGGTAGGGCCTCCCGGCACTAACTTAGCTGGTGCACCCCAGCCCGCGCTCATCTGAACATATTTGTTTACCTACCCATATTTACCTGGCGCATTTGCCCTGCCTGCAGTTTCCAGGCCTGGACTTTGTGCCCTTAGCATCATCACCTCTCATTTACCCTTGACCCGCTAGGTAAGTCTCTTCCTGGGAGCACACTCTCACGCGGACTTCCGGCACCTACCTCCCAATCCTCTTCCGAGTGCTTTGGACTGGAGTGACTCAGGTAATCCTGGATCTTTTAAAGGGGAGAACCTTACAGCACCAAGGTGGGCTAGGGTGTGGGTGGGCAGTGTCCCCCATAGCACGGTTCAGGGATGCTGACTTCCCTGCCCTTCCCCCCACCAGTCTTTACAGGTGGATTCCAGTGACTGAGGCACAGCAGGGGGGACTATGTCACAAAGAGGTGTGTGGGGAGAGAGGGGAACCCCCTGCAGCTCTTTTACTTAGGTCTTGGGACTGAGGGGTTGAGGGTAAGAGGTGGCTCTGGAAGAAGGGGTGCAGTCTGAGAACCCTCTGGGGCAGTTCTGCTCTGTCTGGCAAGGTCGATCTCCTGGAGTCGCAATTGACACTGCCCTGGTGGTGGGTTTGGGGGATTGGTTTGCAGGCCTTGGGGGGACTGACTCTGGGGGCAGCAGCTGGAGCTGGAGAAAAGTCCAGGGCAGGGACACAGCAAGGGGCTTGGGCCACTACTCCTGGGAGTGGCAGGTGGGGACCTCCGTGTACTTCTCTCTGAGGATGCTCTCTGCAGAGAAGCAGCCAGCAGGGAAGCAGGACCCCTTCCCTTATGTGTACCAGGGGGGCTACTGGGGCCTGGCTTTCAACCACGCCCTAAACTCCACAGCACCCAGGCTCCGGAGGACTCAGGCGTGCACCCTAAGGGGTGAGGGTGGGGAGGAAGGGGAGCTGGGTGTGACCCAGGCCTGCCCGCAGGCAGTTGGGTCTGTCTGATTGGAGTCAGAGGATCCCTCAGAATGGGGAAGGTCCCCAGCCAATTGAGGAAACGAGACCCCTGCCAGGCTACCACCCTCAGGGCTGACCGAGGGGGGAAGTCTGTGCACCTGGTGGCTGGGACCTCTTCCTGAAGGGTGCTGGAGGGCAGCCCTGAGGGCATCAGGAGTTGGCTGGTACAGCAGGGTGTCGGCCTGTCCTGGAGGGAGGGCCTGACCTCAGGAGCAGGGCTCACTAAAGGGGCAGGGCCCTGCTGGACATGGTTGCCTGGAGAAGGCTCATCTAGGGCACGATCTTGGAGAAATCTAAGGTCTGTCAGAGCTGTGTGTGTGTCATGGTGACTGTGGCAGTCATGTGCTTATGTTCATTTCATGATTGAAATGTAGGGGTGGAGTCTAGCCTGTTAATCTGGAGCTAGCCGTTGAGTAGCCAATGAGGCCTCCGTGTGGACATGGCTTTCTCCTGAGACTTCTGGGAAATCTCGCGATATTTCCCTGGTGGAGATGAGAAGCTATCTTCCCCAGTTGTTGGGAGTTAGTCTCAGAGACGATGAATCACAGACAAGACAAGATGGCAGCGTCCGAGAAGCTGAAGGAGCCGGAGGAGAGGCCACACGGCCTTGCCCTGATGGAAGCAGAACTCCGAAGTTGGAGAAGCCACCTGGAGGCCCCTGCCAGTGCTGAGTTGCTTCTACCACCCCTGGATGCTGTTGATGGACCCTGAGCCCTGGAAACAAGGAGCCATGAGGGAACCCCTGCCAGTGCCAGGACTCTGCACCCACTGGCCTGTGACTTTGTGAGTTGGAAAGAGACGTTATAGACCAATATCGGACATATGAGCTAATATCGGACTTGTGACTTTGTACTGGACTGGGTTGGGATGCTTTCTCAATGTCCCCTTCCTCTTGTATCCATTCCCTTATATCCATATGCTTGTCTATGAATTTATTCCTCTAGTCTACCCGGACTAACACAATGACCCCCCTTCTCTCACCACGTACACCTCACGCCACACACAAACATGAATTGACCTCACCTCCTACCACACACACACATGCACACGTTAAGTCACGCACAGAAGTACATACACCACCTCCCTTGCATAATACACACACACACACACACACACACACCCTCACATCATAACACATACCTTTCATGTCGCCCACAAACACAGCTCAAGCTACTGACAGGCTTCATCCCCCACACCCCACCCCCCCGCCACACCTTGTCATATGACACACACATCACGTGAGCCCGCTCATGCCTGGAGCCCCACCACAAAGACCCACAGATCTCCCCTCACATGACTTCACACCACACCAGGCTGCACTGCTCCACAGACAAACGTGCCGCACGTCACGCCGCAAACACACTACCTCTCACACCTCACCGAGAATATCTTCTGTCTTACCATCAACAGGCACCCCACATCGTGCCACAAGCACAGCCCTAAGGTCCCACGAATGAGACTGCCTGACCCCGGCTCCCAAAGTACACATCTCAAATGATCTCCTGACACCTCCTCCTCATGCTGCTGGAATGCACGTGTGCCTCTCCCTGCACCGTACTCGCGGGCACTTCCCATCAGCCCCTAAGAGCACACCTCACCTTGTGGCACCCTCCCTGCCAGCGAGGGGGTGCCCTTTCAAGTCCCTCTACGGGACCGGATAGAGCTGCCCCCATGGGCTTCAGAGACGGCAACTCTTTATAGGACACAGCCTCTTCTTTCTCTGGAGCTGGAGCTGATGGTTTTGAATCTCTGACCTTATGGGTTAAAAGCTCAGTGGGGTAATACATTGCGCCACCGGGGCTCCCCTTCACGGCACACATGCCCCTCAAGTTACCCCCACCTCACGTCATCCCCACGTGCACATATGACACGGTATCCAGTAAAACACTCCTGTCATGATCCCAGCACTTCTCTGTCCCCAACGCCATACCTCACAGAAACACCGATAGGACGCACACCCGCGCCACCTCCCAAACATCACCCAGCAGCCAGCCTCGTGGCAGGTGGTGGCCATCTCACCAAGACTCCCTGGGTGCTCAGGGGAGGGACCTGGTGGGCCACCTCAGAGCCCCGGGAGGTAACAGGGCACCCAGGGGTCCCAGGAAGGACACACCCCATGTGGTGGCACACCAGCCCAGCGGAAGAGTGGGTGTGGGCAGTGTTGGGATTTGGAGGGGTGGGTGAGCAGCCCACAGCTGCAGGGAGGGGACCTCAGTTCAAGTTCTCAAACGGTGGGGGGGGGGGGCACCTACCTGCAAGGACAGAATCTGCGTACCCGCCCTCCCAGTCCTGTGGAATGGGCACCTGTGTGGGTGGGTTCAGGAGCCTACACTCAGACCAGCTCTCCCCTGAAGAGGTTGGGGGAAACTGAGGCAAGACACAACCAAGGAGGCCCGAGCTGTGTGGAGGAGGGGCTGAGAAGACGATGACTCTGTCTGCCGGGACACCAGCAGCTTCCCACAAACCCTGCCGGCAGGACCCAAAGGCGGGTCGCCGAGTTGGTGGTGGAGGAATCGGGAAAGACTTTGATTTGAGAGGCAGCTATCAAGGTGCCCAGGTAATGCCATGCGATAAGCATTGCCCTGCTTACACAAGGTGGCGGGCCAAGCCCACCAGCTGGTCCTCTGGGGAAAGCTGCGACTGTCTGTTCCCACCGAGATCGACATTCCGGGAACCCTCAAAGAACTGACTGACGCTGCCTGACAGGTTTCTGAGAGCAGGAATTGACTCGATGACAATGGGTTGGGGTTTGGGTCACCCAGGACCTGAGCAGGACGGGCAGAAGGCAATGGCCCTGGAGCTCCTAGGAGCTGACCCAAGGGCCTGCGTTCCTTAGCCGCCCGCTCTCCTCTGTCTCCTCCTGTCTGCTAGGCTGTATGCACTCCACTTCTGAGCTGGGTCGGTGGGTGGACACTTGCCCCTTGGCCTCAGGGAAATCAGCACAGGGAAATTCTGGGCTTTAGAACTTGTCAATTGCCAGCAGTGAGTTGTGTTTACGTCTCACACGGGACAGACTGTAGGCCCCGGGGTCACCACATGCCCAGCGCCCTCCAGCCCCGATGCTCACCGAGGCACAGGACACTTGAGCTGTGCACGATGAACAGAGGGACAGAATGAGCTGGAATGGAGGGTCCCCAGCAATGCACAGAGTCCCTGGCGGCTGCTGACAATTCACACTCAACTCTCAAGCCCAGAGGCTGGAGGTTCCAGTCTGCCCAGAGGTGCCTCGGAAGAGAGGCCTGGTGCTTGGCTTCTGGCTTCTGGGAGGTCAGCCACTGGAGCCCAGTGTAGCTCCGACATTCCTGGGGGAATTTACATAATGGCAAGGACAGCTGTGGCCTCGGATGCAGGGTGCGAAGCGGGCCTGCAGAGAGGTGGGGGCTTCAAGTGATACCTGGGTCCCCCTCCTGTCCTCAACACGAGCCCAGAAAGCCTGGCCTCCACCACCCTCGTTGGGGGCACTCCGGGTCTGTGGAGCAGGGAAATGCCCCAGTCAGGGTTCCTGGTGTCCCCATGGCCAGGAACGTGGAGGCTCTCAGGCCTGCCATGAGACCAGCCTTCCCGATGCCCACTTTGCTGACTGGAACCAAACAAATGGGGGCGGGCACCCCAAGAAAGAGGGTGGAAGGGGCCAGGCTGACTTGTGAGATGGGGTGACCACACCTCCTTCCTCTTCGTGGGGGATTTTTGTGTCGCTTGCAAAACCCAGAAACCAAGCCCAGTACCTTTGGTTGATTCAGACCACAAGCACCCTGTCCACACCATGTTTCCCAGGCTGTCAGTCCTCATGGGAGCAATAAACCGCCTCTTTCTTCTGCAGATCAGATGCTCGTCTAAGCCGCTGCCCTTGTGGTTAGGAGTCTAGCGCTTAACCAATGGCTCCACCAGGACTCCCTGTTCTTGACGATTCAGCTGCAAAATTCAGTGGTCAGTGGCATTTGTGGATCATGAACCAGAGTTCTGGGCAGGAGAACTTGGAAATTTCCAGCAGCAAGTAGTGTTTACATCTCATACCCAACCCATGCGTTGCCTTCTATGAGAAGACGGGAGTGGGTGAGGAGACCTGGGGTCTGAAGGTATCCAGTCTGTCCCTCCCGGTCCTCCCCTGGAGCCCAGCTCACTTCAGACACCGGGCAGCCCCAGCCCTAGGACACCCTGGTCAGGCTCTCCTGTGACACAGTGACTAAGAAACCTGGTCCTTCTGGGGCCCCTGCTGTTCCTGACTGAGGCTCTCTCCCTCTCTTTTTCTTTCTTTCTCTCTTTTTGCATTTTATTGGGCGCTCTTACAGGGGTCATAACATTCCATAATTCAAATAGTTCATGCTTAATTGCTGCAACAATCTGTTTCAAAACATTTTCTTTCTTCTTGAACTCTTTGCTATCAACTCTCCTTAATCCCCTCCTCCCATGTACTTGTTGTTATTGATATATATGTATGTATATATATATCCTGCAATTCTTTTATTTGCTCCCCTTGATTAGAGATCTACAGTTAGTATTTCTCCCTTCCCCCTCTGTCTTCCCGCATCCTCAGGGAATCATTACTCCCGTTGCTGTTTCTATAGGATCATCCGTCCTGGCATTGCTGCACTGAACGATCTGACTTATACGCCCGAATGTGCATACGTCTAACAGTACTAAGGAGGTAGAATATAAGCCTTCAGAGGAAGGGGAGAAAATATTAAAGAACCAGAGGATAGTTGTGAGTTTCATCAGTGTTATACCACAGTCTGACTTCCTCATCCTCCCCCTCCCCATGGCCCCTCTGTGAGGGCCTGTCCAATTGTATTGCAGGTGTCTCTGGGTCTCCACTTGAGACCCACTTTCTGGGTATTCCTCTCTCTCCCAATTTTAGTATGTGTGCTGTCCAAGCCAGCATGTTCCTCTCTCTTCCAACAGCGTGGCACTGCTGGGATCCAGCTCTGTGCAGATCTCATCGGCCCTGTGTTTACTTGACCTGAACTTGGCTCATAACCCATGCAGCCTGAGAAGAGATGCTTGCTCTTCCTTATCTCTGTCTAGGGGGCTTCTGGAGACCCCAGGGATACCCCCACTGCTCCTGACACTGTCCAGGAAGGAGACCCTCTCCAGATCTCCTGGAGATCCAGGGTCACTGAGCATGGAGGGGAAGGAGGCTGTGTGGAGGAGGGAGGACTCCTTCACCTTCAGTGGAGTCCTGGTCAAAGAACGTTGAAGAAGTGTTCTTAATTTTTAAAAAATTTTTTTTATTTTTATTATCTTTTTTTTTTTGGGGGGGTGGTGGGGGCATCACTGCCTCTGGTGGTCGTGGGCACTACGCAGTGCTGCTCCTGAGAGCAGCTGCTGCATTTGAACCGCCAAGCCCACGGGCTGCAGTCCCGCACTCAACCACTTATGCCACCGGGGCCCAGCCCTGAAGAAGTGTTCTTAAGCATGGCTGCCTGGCTGTGCCCAGGGAGAGGCAGAGTGCTACAAGCTGAATGCAAACCCTCTGTCTGCCAGCTCCCCCAGCCCATGTGACAGTGCTAAAGCTGGACCGGGCTTCAAATCTTCAGCTGTCCCCTTGCCCCTCCAGATCCTGCCTCCCCAGTAGGCCACTAGCTTCTTGGCTTTCTAGATTCTGTTCGGATCCAGCTATTTGGGAGCCCCAGAAGGAGAGTGGGGCACCGGTTGTTGGGGAGTAAGGTGGCAGCAGGTATTTAGTCTCCTGACTGCCTCTCCCAGGGGATTCTGTGGGTTCCTGATCCTTCCACTGAAGGGGGAGCACTTGCCATTGGTCTCTTTGCCTCTGGTACAAGTGATGGTCCCTTCCCCTCCCTGCATTGCCCCTCATGGCTTTCCAATACCCGTCTATACCTTGGGGAATCATCTTCTTCTCAGACTTCCAGGAATGACCTCAGGTGAGTTTTCTGCTGGGAACCTGACAGCTAAACACAAGGCCCAGAGCCAGGCCTAGAGTCACCAAGGGCAGCGGGTACTTACTGTGAATCCGATGCCCACGGTGGCTGAGAAGGAGCCTGGGATGAACTTGCCCTGGTCGAATTGAACGAGCAGAGATGTCTTCCCCACGCCACTGTCGCCCACCAGGATGGTCTGAAATTGCAGTCAAGAAAAGGTTGAGGGCCAGCTCTGGCCATAGGTTTCTGAGACCTCGTGTGGCAGGGGGTGGGAGAGGGTTCTTTAAGTTCACACAGATATTTATACACCGAACCCTGGATTTTCTGTTGTGTTCACTGAAGAAGGCATAAAGGCATGGAGGAAATCTTGTTCCAAACGAAGATAACAGACATCAATGGTGACCATGAGAATGTGGCTCACGGACTCCCCAGTCAAGTCAAGCCAACTCAACCCAACCAACCCAACTCAAAACATCCAAACCAAACCAACTCAATCCATCCAACTCACCCCAGTCTATCCAAACCAACTCATCTCAACACATCCGAACCCAACCAACCCAACCAACTAACATCCAAACCAGCCCAACCCTCTCGACATCTACTTTTTGGAAGGTCCAGACTAATGCCATGTTCATGGGTATCCTACAAGGAAAAGTCCAAGAAAGTCTACATAATGCCTGGGTATGTGTCTGGGCCCTTGACCTTGACGTAGAGAGGACTAGATTTCAAAGAGAAGCAGGGGCTAGAAAGGTGAGAGGGAAGGTCCTTTTCCCCTGAGGGTCTGTAGGGGGAAGAAGTAGGAGGGAGGAATCATTAATTTGGGAGCCCAGGAGAAATATTGGAAGGAAATTATAATCAACAGAGGATACCTTTGCATCCAGAGGCTGGTACGCAAGGAGTGGCTGGATGAATGGATGAGTGAATATATGAGCATACTACTGTTCAAGCAATCCTTAAGGATAATTGGAAAAGCTAAGGAGATACAGCATTTGGCTAGACTTACAAGAATATAGTCAAGTCAACATTACCGAGTCGATGATGACTCATAATGAGCCTTTACCGGAGTCCAGAGGCTCTCCAGCTTCTTGGGGGCAGTAAAGCATCTTGCTCCAAGGAGCAGCTCATGTGTTTGAGCCACCAACCTTGCCGTCAGCAAGTCCACGGCTCACCCAATAGCAATGTAGAGTCACGAAAAGAAAACATAAGCATAGTGACTAGCAGCCTCTCCTTGGATCCAGTCTATGAACTTCAGCGTCTCAACTGTTTTTGACAGCTCTCCCTAAATCCGTCATCATAGATGCGCAGGGAGCCCTAGTGACAATGATCAAGCACTCGGCTGTTAACCACATGGTGGACTTTTCAAATCCACTCACCAGGAGAAAGAGACTCGGAAACCAGCTCCTAGAGTGGTGTCAGCTCAGCAAACCCTGTGGAGAAGTTCTGGGTGGGGTCACTGTGAGTCGAATGTTGACGTGTTACCCAATAACTGACCCAATCAGACTTCTCTCTCCATCCAGCAGCTGCTGGGGCTTCCCTGCCATTGCTGCACTTTGGCTCCAGAGTTTACTACTTGCTGTGGCTGCTGTTAGGTGCCAGTCAGTGCCAGGCCGTAGAGACTTGATATACAGCAGCATGAAGCACTGCGAGGCCCCGCCCCGCCTTCCATACAGACTTGATACACAGGAGAACAAAGAACTGCTAGGCACCCCCCCCCCCTTGTTGAGGGTATTTCTTTTTTCTGCAGACCCTCAACTTTACCAAACAGAATGTCCTTGTCCAAGGACTGGTCTCTCCAGGTTCCACGTCCAAAGACTGAGGCCAAGTCTCCCCATTCTCACGTCTAAGGAGTGCTCTGGCTGCACTTGCCCAGGACCGCTTCGCTTGTTCTGCTGCCAGCCCGTGGTCATATCAGTGTTTTTCACAGACAGCCAAATTCAAGTGCGTCCATCTTCTTCCGGCCTTTCTAATTCATGGCCCAGTTTTCAGAGGTCATGGTAAATACCGTGGTGTGAGAACAAACAATGTGAATGAAGGAGTGGTGGTGCGGAGTGGAGACCCAAAACCCACTTGTAGACAGTTGGACATCCCCTTACAGAAGGGTCACAGGGAAGAGATGAGCCAGTCAGGGTGCAGTGTAGCACCGATGAAACATACAACTTCCCTCTAGACCTTTAATGCTTCCTTCCCCCCATTATCATGACCCCGATTCTTACCTTCCGGCTAGAGCAGAACATGTACATGGGTACAGATAAGAGCTGGAAACACAGGGAATCCAGGACAGATAAACCCCTCAGGACCAATAATGAGAGTAGCAATACCAGGAGGGGGAGGGGAAGGTAGGGGGAGATAGGGCGAAACCAATCACAGTGATCTATATATAACTCCCTCCCAGGGGGATAGACAACAGAAAAGTGGGTGAAGGGAGACATTGGTGAGTGTAAGACATGACAAAATGATTTATAAATTATCAAGGGTTCATGAGGGAGGAAGGGTGGGGAACGGAGGGAGAAAATGAGCTGATACCAAGGAGTCAAGCAGCAAGAAAATGTTTTGAGAACGATGACGACAAATGTACAAACGTGCTTGACACAAGGGATGGATGTGTGGATTGTGACAAGAGTTGTATAAGCCCCAATAAAATGGTTTTTTTTAATTAAAAAAAATTTTTTTTAAATTAAAAAAAAATTTTTTTTTAATTTTAGGCATCACTGCCCTCAGGTGGTGGGAATAGGAGGCTCAGCCTTTGCTCCTGTGAGCGGGAATTGAACCTCCATCCCAGTGGGCCGCAGTCCCCCGCACAACCACTACGCCACCGGGGCTCAGCAATAAAATGTTTAAAAAAGAAAATACCATAGTGTGATAGTTACATAATCTGTCAACTTGCAAAGGGGTGGAGTTTAGCCTGTCAATCAGGTCATAGCTTGATATCATTTGGAGGTGCCCCAGAGATGACTAGCTTCCTGGAGACAGGGCACACAGACACAGTCTCCTCTTCATATTCCTGCTGACAAGACACAGGGAGTTAGGTGAGAGTCCTGGAGCTGCCATGTAATGATGCACACCAGCACTGAGAGGCATCCACTGCCACTAGATCCACAGACTTCCCACCCACTGGCCTGTGCTCTTCCTGAATACAGTGTCATTGCATATGTTTCATGAGCCTGAAGAGGAACTGATAGATTGGTATCAGACATTTGGGCTAGTGTCATACTTATGGAATTGATTTGGACGGGGCTGGGATGTTTTCTCAATATTCAATTGCTCTTGTACATAAGCCTATTTTTTTTGTTTGTTTTTTTGTGGGCATCACTGCCTCTGGTGGTCATGGGTGCTACCCAGCGCTGCTCCTGAGAGCCGCCACTCGATTTGAACCGCCAAGCCCAAGTGCAGGCTGCAGTCCCGCACTCAACCACTTACGCCACCAGGGCTCAGCCCTTAAGCCTCTTTTTTTAAAAATCTCAGACAATGGGTGATTCTCAACCTTCCTAATGTCGCAACTCTTTAATACAGTTCCTCATGTTGTGGTGAGCCCCCAAACATAAAATTACTTTTGCTGTTACTTCATAACTATAATTTTGCTACTGTTATGAATCATAATGTAAATATCTGCTATGCAGGATGTATTTTCATTGTTACAAGTTAATGATTTTATAGTACATGATTTTACATTTACCCGGTAATTATAATTCATCAAGTGTCATCTTACCTCCAATACTGCTGCTTTCAACACAGCAGCTGCTGTTAACACAGTAGCTGCTTTAAACACAGCAGATGCTCTCACGTGTGACTGGTCTGCCTTAGTACATTATGGCACCAACCCTGTCACATGCACCTATATTTGTATGGGGTGGATGTGATTGGGGTTGGTGTGATGATGTCATCAGACCGGGTACTCATATGTAGGCATATTTGCATGTGGGCAGACCCACCGGAGACAGATTAAGGAGTGGTATCTCGGTTCTTAAGCCCATTGGAAATATGTGTTTTCCGATGATCTTAGGTGATCCCTGTGAAAGGGTTGGTAAACCCCCAAAGGGGTCTCAACCTACAGGTTGGGACCTAAGGCATAAATCTAACCTGAAACAGTTTAAACTAGGCCAATAGATTCCCCTTATGATACAGACTGGACCTGATCTGGTTTCTAGACATTTCAGAGTTTTTGGTCAATATTGTCTGGTTTGGTTTTTCTTTGTTCATATCAGAGTCTATCTCAGAGGGGTTATGTCAGTGGAGGTTACCCTCTTGAAGCTGGGTTACATGCTTTTCCATTTTTCTATCTATAAAATCCAGGGTTGATAAACTGATAGGGACAGCACATAGAATAAAGGGTTTGGAGAAGTGGGGTACAGTGGTAGAGGTGGGGATAAAAGGGAAACGATGTCAGAGACCTTACAGAAAAAGAATGTTTGGAAATGGATTGTGGTAGCAATTGTTCAGTTCCACCTGATATGGTTGAAATATGGAATTATATAATATATGTATTAAACTCCAACTAAGAAGCATAAATAGCACAGCAAGCACCCCCCAAAAAGCCCTTTCTTATACACATGAGTAACTATGTATTCATTTTTCTAGTTAACCCGTATTAACACACATGGCTGGGTGGCTGGGGTCAGGCACACCTTAGTTCTAAGAGTTCTCTCCTGCCTTTCAGACACTCTAGAGGAGGTGTCTTCAAACTATGGCCTGTGGGCCACATGTGGCCCTCCGAGGACATTTATCTGGCTGCCGGATGTTTTTGCCGCCGCTGCCTGTCCTGCTTAGCAGCCAACTCATCCTGGACCCGCAGTGAATTTGTTCATAGTTTTCTTTTTTTTTTTTTCTACTATAGTCTGGCCCTCCAACAGTCTGAGGGACAGTGAACTGGTCCCTTGTTTAAAAAGTTTGAGGGGGCTGAGCCCCAGTGGCGTAAGTGGTTGAGCGCGGAACTGCAGCCCGCAGGCTTGGCGGTTCCAATCCAGCGGCGGCTGGGTAGCGCCCATGACCACCAGAGGCAGTGATGCCCACAAAAAAAAAAAAAAAAGTTTGAGGACCCCCAGCTCTAAAGAAACAGCAGGGGGTCTTGTAGATTCCTCTGGTGATCTCCAGCTTCAAGTCCACCATGGAGGCCGTGCTTCCCACCGACTAACCCTTCCTCTCTGCTTCCACTTTCGAGAAGCTGAATGTTACCTTCGGGCCCCAGAGCTTCCTTTTTCTAGTATGTTTGACCAAAGTTCTAGCCAATTCTCTTGGGTCGGGTTGGCCGCCAGCAGGTTGAGCCCCAGATCCTTCTTCTGAAACCAGGCTGCTTCGGTCTGTCTGTGGACTTGATCCTCATCCCGAAGGTGTTCCTGGCGACTTAAAACGAAACCTCCACCACCCGCAGGGCCGGGAGAGACAACCCAGGTGTGTGCGTCTCTGAGAATCCTGCAGCCTGGAGTGGCTGGGTGGTTAGTGCCCCCACCGCGATTTTCTACTTCCTGGTGATCAGAACTCCACCGTGAACAAGATGGAGTGTGTGAGATGCATTGTCTGATGAAGAAAGTCCCAGCGCTTTCAGGCAGCGAGGATATTTTTTTCCCACCGCACTTGGAAGACAATTCTGGTTATGTGGCCTCTTGATAATGATGATGATGATGATGGTAAATAGACATTTAACAAAACGTGCCCCCCCCTTTTTTTTTGAGGGGAGTGGAACCTGTACAATTCTGCTCATCTTGTTCTTCAAATATCACCACTCCCTTTATCTGGACATTTTCTTATCCTCTGAACAGAAGCTCAGTCGCCTTGAAGCATTGCGCCCTGAGGAGCCACTGATAGATGGAGCTCTGGCTACAGGACCTGACTCGCTATGTCACGGGATGTGGAAACCCTGATGAGCAAAGGGGTAAAGAGTGATTGTGAAGAGGAGGCAAACCGTTTCCCAATAGCTGTCGCATTGATCCCCGTGAAAGCAGGGTTTGCCAGCCAGAGCACTCTCCACCCCACCTCAGGGACCCTCGCACTGGAAACTGTGCCAGTGTGCAGTATGCTTGTCTTTGCTTTTTTTTTTCTTTCTTTCTTTCTTTTTGGTGGCATCACTGCCCTGGTGGGAGTAGCAAGACCAGCCTTGCTGCTGGATTTGAACTGTCGACCCTGTGGGCTGCAGTCTGGCAAACTACCACTAAGCCACCAGGGCTCAGCCGTTTTCTTTGCTTCTTTTCTGGGACAGCCCTGAGGAGCCCTCAAGGAACGGGCCAGTCACCACACTCCCCACGTGGCTCTGAACCACAGAGAGAGATCCCCGGCGGACCTGTCTGCGGAGGACGGAGGGAGCACTGCCCCAAGAGAACTGATGGAGGGGAAATATCTGAAACACAGGTGGCCACCACCCAGAGGCACTGGGCTAAGCCTTCCTTCTCCATTCTCAGGGGATCCTCCCGGCCTAGACTGCGCGGGGGACCTGAGGACTGGGCCACACCCACGGCCTCCAGCAGCTCAGAGATAGGTCCCTGCTGGCTGCTGTCCCCCCACCCCCCTGTCTTCTAGGGCTGGATGACCTCTCTGGATGACCCTGCCAGGCCCCCTGGTAGTCCCCGCTTCTCTGCTGGCCCTATTTCTCCGTGTCCCTGTCCAGAATGCCCTGTGCAGAGAGTGTGCGGGGAGGGCACAAGGGGGCAGAGGGGGCGGGGGAGCGAGCCCTCCCCCATCACAGGTCTCACTTTATGGCTGGACATATTTGAACTGAGAGGCCACCTTGGCCACATCCTGGAACAACGGCCCCTTATCAGCTGCTGTTTTTCTATGCAAATAAACGCCCTGCACTCCTGCCTCTTCCTGATTCGGGTGTATGGGGGGGAGTCATGCCCCACTCACGGGGTTCACCCACCCCTTGAGAGGTCCCATGGCTTGTGGGGCACTGAGCGGTCGCGGGCTCCAGGTGCGAAATAGGAAAAAGGCCTTTCTTTCCTGACGGATGGACAGTTGTCAGAAAGAGGGGAATAAGACAGGCTAACGGCTCCTTTCCAACTGCAGGGAACAAACATTTCATTACGAAGAGGGAGCACGGGCGGGCAGGAGGGCAGTTGTCACGGTGGCAAGTGAGTCCTCAGGGTGGGGTCCCCCTAGGGTGATCAGCACATCTCTCCAGGGCCCTGAGAGCTCGCCTGGCGCGCTGGGTGGGTGCAGCTGTGGGACTCTCCAGGGTGCTCTCTGGCCGGCCACTCCTCTTGCCTGTAGGACTTGCAGCTCAGCTCCCAGCTCCCAGCCCACCCCTCATGGACCTCGCCTCGGTAGTCTGGTTTTCCTGTTCCTTAATTCACGCTCAAAATGATCATATTGTGAATCAGGCATGTGTGGGCTTCCTTTGCCGACGCTCAACCCTACATCCAGCAGCTCAAACCAACAGAAAGAGGCTCTGAACAACACTGACCCCCTTCCCTGGGGCCCACCCTCTCCCCCAACTGCTCTCTCTCCGACCCCCTTCCCGGGGCCCACCCCCTCTCTCCTCTCACAGGGCCCTCCTGCCTTCTTGGCACCCAAGGCCATGCGGGTCAGTCTCCTAGTCTGTTGGCCCATCTTCTCTTCAAAACAGACACGCCAACCGACCAACAGATGCCCACACCCGCGCTCACGCGGCCGAGTCAATGCCCCATCACAGGACTGTGTAGGACAGGGCAGAACTGCCCCTGTGAGGCTCTGAGACGGCTGCTCTTTCTGGGCCCAGAACACCCAGTCTTTCTCCTATGGGGTGACTGGTCACGTTGACCTGCCCACCTTGAGGTTCACAGCCCGAGGCACAATAACGCCTCCCCCTGATGGCCCCAAAGTTGGTTCATTTTGGCGTCTTGGCCTTTATCCCGAGGGGGTGGCCTCAGACAGCGTCTGTCCTCTGGGGGGGGGGGAGGACGGACTTCACTCAGTAGAAGCTCTTCAGGACCAGCCATGTTGCGCGGAGCTTTGTGGGCTCATCGCTGCTTTGTAGCAAGGCCTGGTTGCTCATGGTGGATGGACCAACGTTTCCTTATCCATTCTTTCATGGCAAAGCTGGGGGATGCTCCCCAACTCCTTGCTCCTGTGAGCAGGCAGTCATGAACGTGGGGGTGCCTTTGTCTGTGCTACATGGTTTTATTCCCTGAAGGCATGTGGCCCACACAGGTGTCCCTGGATGGTGGGGGGGGGGGAATGGTGGGGGGGGAATCTCCTAGGTCCAGGTGTTCGAGGTGGTGGCGCCATACTGCCCCTCACCATGGCTGTACCTGCGGTCCAGCTCCTGTCACCTTTCTAGATTTCTTACCCTTTCATTCCAAGTGCATCCTGCGGTTTCCTAACTTTGGCCCTGAGCCTCCCACGACCGTAGGACTCCTGACCCCCCAGGGCTCTCTAGAATCTGGGTCCACTGGATGCTCCAGGGCCTGGACTCCCCAAGACCCTACGAGTGGAGCCGGGCCCCACTCCCTAAGCCTTCCCCCAGGGGAAGAGGTTCAGACAAGGACTGTCCAGGAATGCCGCCACCGCCGGGTCTGTGTCGGAACTCTCAGGCTTCGGAGAGGCCGCCCGGTTCCCTTTTCAGGACGGCCCCGTGGAGACTCCCACCAGCAGGCTTTTCTCAAGAGCTGGCGATCCCCATGACTTCTGGAGGTGGGTCCCGCCTCCTTCCTCTTTTTGGCTTCTTCTCTAGTGGGAAGTGGCTGCAAGAGGAAACGCAGTGCTGCCAGGGCGAACTGAAGCAGAAGGGTGGGATGGCGCCGGGGCCGGCCTCGCCGCGGGCTCTGGAGGACGGACACCGCCGGGGCGCCCGTGGGAGCAGGAAGATGCACCTGCTGCTGTTTCTCCCCCTCCTTGGCTGGCTTCCAGGTGAGCGGGCCTGGGTCTGCCTCCTCCAGACAGGTGTGCGTCCGAAGGAGGGCCTGACAGGGGGACAGACGGATGGATGGACGGGGACTCTGTCGGAAGGAAGGCGCCTGCCCCACGTGCTCACCCTGTGTCTGAGCAGTTCTTCTACCTCACGCTGGGACCCCAGGGTGCTCTGTCAACTCCCTCTCTGCGAGCAGAAATACCAGTACCTGGCGGAATGGACACCCTGAATGCCCTCTCTGGGCCCTGCCCCAGGAAGAGCTGGCTGCTCAGGAGCGGTGTCAAGGGTGCCCTTGGCTGACGGCTGACAGAGTAGAAGGGATTGTCCAGGCTTGGAGGGAGAGCTCAGTGGTGCTACCTGGGGGCTGAAGGAAATACATGCTTGCGAGATCAGAGAGGCCATGAAGGGCTAGGCTTGGTGGGAGCAGAGGGTCGGAGGCAGGCAGAAATAGAGGGTAAATTGACCTGTAGGGGGGCTGTCGTTCTGATGAAGAAGAGAGATAGAGAGAAAGAAAGAGAGATTTCCATAGCTTCTGAGTGCCAGGGGCCCCAAGGCTCAGCTCAGCCATCCTTTTAATCTCTTCTCTTTGTAAACCCCTTCTTGCTTGACCTCATCTCTTCTCTTGGCTTTAAATGGACTTTCCGCACAGATGACTTTCGGTTTTGCATTCCTCACTCGCACATCCAGCGGGGCTCAAAAGTCTCATGTCCCCCTGTCTGCTCAACACCCCTCCTTGGATGTCTGCTCGGCGCACAAACATGTGCTGACCAAATTCCAGGTCCTTGTCTTCCCTGTCAGACCTCTTCCTCCCCCAGGACTGCCCCCCACCCCCCCACCCCCAATCTCTGTGTGCGGCAATTCCAGCGTTGTAAGTGCTCATGCAGACCAGGGGTGGTGGTAGATGGGGGAACATCCACCTCTTCCTCCCACCTCCCCGCAAGGACCCTTGGGAAACTGGGGTCAGGTTCATGCATGAACAGCCCCACCCAAGGTGCTCCGTCTGTATAACAGACTGCGATTCCACCGTGGAGAGGACTGAGGTTCTGGCCCAGGCTCCCCAATTGATGAAGTCCGAACGTGTCCCGTTCAATCAGCCATTTAAGAATTTGATATAATTCTGGGAACTATGAAATATCCAGGTAGGCCAATCTAGAGAGGTGGGCGCTCGGTGGGTGGCTGTCAGGGGTGGTGATGAGTGACATCCATGGGAGACTGGGGCTCTTTTGGGGGGGGGGGCTGGGCAGGAGTTGGAATTCTATTTAGGTCCTGGCTGCACAGTTCTGTGAATCTGCCCCAAACCACCACCGGGTTGTACGCTGTGAAAGGGTGAGTCACATGGTGTGCGAACTCTGTATTGGTGAAACAGCAAGACAGGCCTGGAAAAGTGGTGTGTGTGTGTGTGTGTGTGCAGATTGGGAAGCTGTTGGGTTCTGCTGAGAAGAGTCTCTGAGCAGCACTTCACGGGGCTGTGGGGATGATGCAGGGAACCAGGGGAGGGTTTCTACTGTAGAGATTACCGTCCTGGAAACCAACAGGGTCCGGTGTTCGGCCCTGTCCCACGGGTCACTATGAGACAGAATCGACTCAGGGAGGGAGGGGGAGAGAGAGAGAGCGAGAGGCCCCCGTGGCACTGTGCTAAGTGTCGAGCTGTTAATCACAACGCGGCGGTTCCCACCGACCAGCCGCTATATGGGTCAAAGATTTAGTTCGTTCTGGAAACGGGAAGGAGCTTCTCCTTTCTGTTCTCTCTAGTCACGTGTGGTTGGACCTGCCTGCCTGGCGGTGAACGGGGTTGGCTTCTCGAGTCGGGTGAGGGGGCTCTAGCTCAGGCAGGCCGAGGAGGAGGCCTGAGAGACGAGGGGAGACTTCGGGGCACAGAGACGGCAGGGGTGGGCTCCTGCCTCGAGGATGAGCTTGACCTTGTTGCATGTGAGGAGCAGGAAGATCAGCGTGGCTTCCTCACGTGGCCTGTTTCCACACGGCCCGGCGTGGCCGGCGGGTGCTGTCATCCTCCCTTTGGGGACAGGGTCTCACCCAGCAGGCAAGGCGGGGAGCCCGGGTCTCCTCCGTCGTCTGGAGAGCAAACCCTTCCCCGTCTTTGCTTTACCACGTGACACAAAGCAAGGGCTGCAGAAAGGCACCCTGCGATGAGTGAGTAAGCACAAGGCAGCCCCTGGTTCTCTTATCTGTCAGGTCAGCTGACCCTGCTCAGGGAAGTCAAGGGCTTCACCCAGCATCCCAGGGCTGGCCGAGGCAGCACGGGGCGGTTCACACGGCTTCACCCAGAGTCTCAGCATTGACAAAGAGAAGGTCGCCTTTGGGTGCAGTTGTGTCATGAGAGAAAATGACCAGGGCAGGAGTGTGCACAAGGTGCCTTTTCCTTCCTGTCTGGAAATGTCACAGTGAGGAGACGTGTGGTGTGTGTGTGTGTGTGTGTGTGTGTGAGAGAGAGAGAGAGAGAGAGAGAGAGAGAGAGAGAGAGAGAGAGGATGTGACCATGTATGGTGTGAGCGTTGGTGTCTATGCATGTGTGTGTGTGTGTGTGGTCCGTGAGCATCCAGGCTGGGACTCTCAGGAGCTCATAGAGAAGCTGGCGGACACAGGTGAGGGTTTCATGAGGATCCAGGTGACCAGGGTGACCTTTGTGACGTGGCTCCCTCATCAGTAACCGTATGCTGTGTCCCTCAGGACAGCATGCCAAGAACCTCCCTCCACTCTGATAGTCAGCCTGTCCGTGGCCCGGCCTCTGGTGGCCGGTGAGTGCCTGTGAAGTGGAAGCTCTGGCTCTGGTGCGTCCAACCCCGGCAGGGTCCCCTGGGTGGGCAGCTTCTGGCAGAGCCTCCAGGTAAAGCTGGACGGGGAAGAAAGGCCTGAGGTGACTTTACGGAAAAGCACAAAACAAGACCCAGCCTGTGAAACCCCCATAGACAGCAGCAGAGTGTTGTCTGACACGGGGCATCCACGAGCATGAAGGTGCCCCTGTGGTAGGGTGTACTTAGGGTACTTGCAAAATCAGTGGTTCAAATCCACCAGCCTCTCTGAGGTAGAAAGAGGAGGCTGCCTGCCCTCAGGGCTCACAGCCTCGGAAACAGCTGCTAGGGCCTCTCAACTCAAGGCGCATGTCCACTGAGTGGATGCCGACCCCACAGGACAGGGCAGAGGAGGGCCGCCCCTGTGGGCTTCTGAGACTATGACCCTTTACGGGAGTGGTTTTGAACTGCTGATCTTGTGCCTCACAGCCCAGCACATTACCACTGCGCCACCAGGGCTCTTGCAACCAAATTGGAGTGTGGAAGTGTGTTCTACTGAACCGCTTGTCACATCATCCGGTTGTTTGTTGTTTTGACACGCTCAGGACACACACACACACACATACACACACACACACACTCATTCTCTCTCAGAGCAAAGACCCACCCAGGACTCCGCCCGTGCTCCCACACAGCGAGGGCGCATTCCACTTCAGATTTCTCCATCTTTCAAGAACTCTGGCTTTTCCGTGAAACCTCTCATTTTTTTTCGCTGGATCTCCCGCCAACCTGGGCAACACCGCCACCCTCTGCTGGCTGGTTTGGGTGCTCCGGGCCCAGCTCCAAACCTGCTGTCACAAAGCAAGATCCTTTCCCAAAGGGGCCTTGGCCCCAATTCTACCTTCCAGATCCAGCTAGACCACTGCATGCGCAGTGGTTAGCGATAAGAGCTGGAAATACAGGGAATCCAGGACCGACAATGC
>PVJH01015198.1:0-54453 GCA_004026705.1 Nesogale talazaci
GACACCAGGGTCTTCAGCTCCCTTGGGCAGGAGGAAACCCCTGCCAGTTCATAGCCCATCCCCCAGCCAGGTGCTTAGGCCTCTAGATGACTAGAGACCAAATGGAGGTGCAGGGACTGGGCTGGGCCCACCCTCGTGCCCCTGCCCATTGGTGCCTCATGATGCATCCCCCACCTGCTGCCCTCTGTGCACAGTCCCTGGGTGGAATGGGCTGGCCCTGCATTTCTGTGGGGCCAGAAGAGAAAGGGATAGCTAGCTGCAGGCCCATTTGGCACCTTTTTACTGTGGCCCAGAACCAGTCCTGTGCCCTCTGTGCTAGCACCCCCCACCCCCAGCCCCACTATGTGCCTTGGGCCCCCTCTGCCCCCATCTCAGCCATCAGGGCAGGGATCCTCCAACACTACAGAGGGGCCAGAGGCTCTCCCTCCCCATAATGCCTTCCCCCCAGACCCCAGGGCAGCTTGGCCCAAGGAGGGGTGCTGAGTAGTTGGCACTACCCTGACCCAGAGGAAGCCTCTATATATTTATTTATTTGTTTGTTAGCTTTTGTTTATACCATGGAATAGACTTACTTTTTACCAATGAGAAAGCCCCATCTTTCCTCAGACCGCTGACCTGCAGTTAGCAGCCACCAGTTAGAGGTAGGTGGGTGTGGAGTGCTGCATTGGTTTCCTGGGAGCCCAAAGATCTGATTCAGGGCAGGGAGGTGGAAGGCAATGACTCCAGGAATATTCACAAGCATGCATCCGACACTGCAGTAAAGCCAAGAGCTCGGTCACATGGAAACAGCAGACATACAGTGCCCAGCCCCCACTGCCCACCCCCCTATCTCTGGCCTTATAGAAGTAGGCTCGTAGGCCTTTAAAAAGAAACTGGCAGGATGTTTCATTTGGCATCCAAGAGAGCCAGAGGTCCTGGCTGACTTAGCTCTCTGCTGGGCCTGTGCCAAATTCATGTAGTATAGTCTTTGTGAGAATGTAATGCCTTTAGATTTCCACCATGCAAAGCCTTTCCTTAGATATTTCCATCTTTGTTTTCTTCCCGAGTAATTTTCTCTGTTGTGAAATGAAGATTTCTGGGGTTTGGATCATGGGGCGTTTATCACTGCTGTTTCTTCTTTAATGGCTAAGTTTAAGGGCTGTGTAACACTTTAAATTGAATGCATTCACTTCTTTAACGTGTGTGTGTGTGTGTGTGTATGTGTGTGAAACACTTCTGAAGCATCCCAGAGGCCCTCTTTTTCAATTTAGCTTTAGGCTATTGTTCTGGTTCCAAATCTTCCAAGAATGGGTTCTTGGCAATGTTGCAGGCGCCAGCTCATGGGGGATGCAGTGGGAGTGGGATGAGATGGGCAAATAGGCTCCCTTGCCACTGGCCTGGGATGTGGAAGAGGGAATGAGAGTCCACCCAAACCCAACCCAACCCCACCCTACTTTGCCACTGACATGATTCTGGATCCTGGAGGACAGAGTACAACTGCCCCCAGTGACTGGGTATCAAAGAACACTGCAGAGGCACAAGTGACACTGCTGTGGGCACTGACTACTGAGACCCTGTGGCACACATCGTGACCTTATCAAAGGCCATTTCCTCCAGGTGTCCAATGCACTAGCCTCCTGCACACAAAGCTGTCATGCGTGTGTCCTGCGGTGAGCATGGGTAACGAACAATCCCCACGCAGAAAGTTCCATTTAATGGTCAATTCAAGAGCTTTCCGCATGCTGATGTGCCATTAGATGCTGGGCAGCACCATCCTCCTTTGGGGCTGTGGACTCCTTTGCAAGTCACCTGCTTATGTGCAGGTGTCACCCGCTCCCCAGTACCCTGCTGTATTCATCTCTGCTGTCAGTGAGCCTAGCTTTGGGGCTTTCTAACTGCTGCTGTTGTTAGGGTCTTCAAGGTAGTTCTCACCCCAGCGACCTCTGCACCGCACGAGGAAGCCCACAGGGTCCTGAGCCAGCCTCACGACCATCCCCAAGTCTGAGCCCCCTAGTCACAGCCACTGTGTCAGTCCGTCTCCCCGAGCGCCTTCCTTTCTCTGCTATTTTACCAAGCGAGAAACCCTTCTCCAGGGACGGGTCTCTCTCCGACGACCCTTCAAAGTATGTAAGATGAAGGGTCGCCACCCTGGACTCCAAGGAGAACTCAGGCCACTCTTCTTCCGAGATCAGATGGGCTTGTCTTCTGCCCAGTCCGTGGTACTTCCAATACTCTTCTCAAGCACCACAATTCAAACGCATCGAGTCTTCTTCGGTCTTCCTTATTTGATGTCCAGCAAGCATAGGAGGCAATTGAACTGATCGTGGCTTGGGTCAGGTGCACCTCAGTCCTTAAAGTAACAGCCTTGCTTGTCAGTACTCTAAAGAGTTAACCAGTAGGTGCTTAATAAATGTTTGGGGGTTCCTGGGTGGTTCAAACGATTAATGTACACAGCTAGGATGCCTGCAGGTTTGAATCTACAGATTGGTGCCTTAGAGCAAAGGCCTGGTGATCTGTTTCTTTAAAGAAGTCAGCTGTCCTCTGACAGACAATGAGGCTGACGTGAGTTGGAACTGACTCATCAACAATCGGTTCTCAGCAAACTACTGAATACGTGATCTCAGAGCAGAGGTACAGCTCAGATGGGAAGCAGGCATGTTACAGCCCAACCCCATTTTCTTTCATTGTTTTTCACTGGTCAATGGTAAGCAATCCTTCTCTGATACAGCATCCCCACAATGTTCTGTGCAGAACATTAGATCTGCCTTTTAAATGAGTGAAATGGTCTTTGCCTGTGAAGACTGACCTGAGCTCCAGTAAAACTCCCCTGAAGTAGAATGCCGTCTGTATTAAGGTTTTCTAGAGAAACAAAACCAGGACACTTATGATTTTATTTATATATACACACAAACAAACACAGCATGAAGGAATATAACAGCTAACTAGTCCACACAGCAGTATAGAGGGCTCAGTTCAATTCACTTCGATGAAACAGTTAATATACTAGAAGTCCTTCAACTCATGAGGGCTGCTGGGTCCAAGGGAAAGGAAGCAGATGGTTGAGGCTCCTGTAGAGCAATGCAGACAGTCTGGCCAGAGACAGCAAACAGCAGGGTGGGTCACCAATAGTCAGCCAGATGTATAACTCAAGCAATGTATATACCAGCAGTGTGGCAAATCAGGTCTTTAAGGAGCCTCAAGCTCTAGTGACACGGTCCAATGTTGGGTGTCCCACAGGTAGTGTAGCTCCCAACTTGAGGCAGAGAGTTAGCTAAGGGCAGCTGCACACTGGTCTGATCACCAGAGAGAAAGAATGAGAGAGAGAGGCACGGTTCGCAGGGCCATTTATCTCTTTCTTCTCCAAACAAACTGCGACCTTATTAATCCCACATGTTCCTATTGGCAAGGGTGGCACAATCAACCTACCTCTGACACGGTCCACGAGTAGGCTCATTCGTAAAGCTTACATCTAGGCACACAGAGCCAAAGATGGACAAACCACATCAGGACAGACAGGCTCCATAAGGCCTGAACAAAGGTGCCAGTATTCGGCGCACTTCAAACACCTGTTTGAAAAGTCTATTGCCGCCAACCTTCAAATTCCGCCTGGACATGACTTTGAAAAGTAAGTAAGCCAGCCAGAAATTGGGTAACACTTTTTATTTCCAAGTATGTATTGGGAGTAATGTTTATGTGTGAAGTATTACTGGCATATTTCTGACTAGGATCTCACAGCATCTTGTTGTCAAGCGTATCGAGTCATAGAGCGCCTGAGCTACAACAGAATCCAATACCACACCATGCTCATAATCACCGCTGTGTTTGCGGCCATTGTTGCAGCCACGATATCAGTCCATCTCTCACGGAGGATCTTCCCCTTTTCTACTTTACCCAGCATGCCGTCCTCTAGGAATTGATCCTTCAAGATAGCACATTCACAGTACACAAGACAACCTCTCTGCATCCTGCTCTCTAAGGTGCTCATCTGTCTGGCAGTTTGTGGTATAGTTGACATTCTGCACCAACATGATTATTCAAAGGCATGAGTTTTCTTTGAGTTTCTTTATCTATTATCCAGTGTTCGCATGGCTTGGGTGAAGGGCGCCATGGTCCTCAGAGTGGCATCTTTGATTTTGAGTACTTAAAAGAGAGTTTTTGCATCAGATTTGCCCAAGGCACTTGTATCATTGATTTAAAAAAAAATTTTTATTTTTATTTTTAAAAATCATTTTATCGGGGGCTCATACAACTGTTATCACAATCCATCCATTGTATCAAGCACATTTGTACATATGTTGCCATCATCGTTTTCAAAGCATTTTCTTTCTACTTGAGTCCTCGGTATCAGTTCCTCATTTTTCCCCTCCTTCCCCTTCCCTCACTCATGAACCCTTGATAATTAACAAATTATTATTATTATTTTCTCATACCTTGCCCTGTCCGATGTCTCCCCCCACTTCCTATCTGTTGTCCAGACCCCTGGGAGGGGGGTATAAGTAGATCATTGTGATTGGTTCTCCCTTTCTCCCCCCATCTTCCCCTTCCTCTCCTGAAATGACTACTCTCACTATTGGACCCAAGGTGTGTTTGTTTGTTCATTTGTTTAGGTTTCAGGCATCAAACAGGAAAAAACCCTTATCACTGGGTATCCACCAGATCACTGAGGACAGGTGGGGACTTGAGCAAGATAGCTGATGGTACCTGGCTATCAAAAGATATAGTGTCTGAGGTCTTAAAAAGCTTGAGAGTAAACAAGCGGTCACATAGCCTAGGAGCAACAAAGCCAACCATAGAAGAAGCTCACCAGCCTGTGCGACCCTGAGGTGTGGAAAGAACCAGGTATCAGGCATCAAAGAACAAAAATCATATCATTATGTGCCCACCCTCCCGACATGATCGCTGAGGAAAAAAGGGTGCAGAGGTATCGTTGATTTCTTGACTGACATTTCCACGGACGGTGACTGCAGTTCCAAAAGGCAGGCATCTTGGAAGCACCAGTCTGTGCTCAGTTCATTATGCAGCTGTCTCTCAGTCCACTTGTGAGAATTTTTGTTTCTTTGTCTTGCTGCGCGCCGAGTCCTCTTCCCTTCCAGCAAGCCAGGTCCTGTCATCTTCACATCACAGGCTGCTGCTGAGTGTCCCTCCAGTCCTGATGCCATGTGCTTCACAGAGCCCAATTTCTCAGATTACTTGCTCAGGATACATACAATTCAACACTTAACAGTGCAAGGATACAGCCTCGACACATGCCTTGCCTAACTTGTAAACCACACAGTATCAGCTTCTTTGGTCTAAATGACTGACGCTTGGTCTTTGTACAGGTTCTGCGTGAGCACAATGAGGTGTTCTGGAATTCCATTCTTCACAAAGTTACCCCATCATGTGTGATGATCCCCTCAGTTGAGTGCTTTTTTGCCTACTCCCTAAGACACAGGTGAACATCCTTCTGATGTTCTCTTCTTTCAGCCAAGATCCAGGTGACATTAATGATGGCCCCTCCTTCCACATCCACTTCTGAATCGACTGTGGCTTCCAGGCAGTTCCCTGGTGAGGAGGTGCTGCAATGATGTCTGTGAATTGCCTCGGGCACAATCTGACTTGCATATGTATTAGTTGCATGGTCTGGTTCCTTCTGCAGGCTGTTGGGTCCTTTTCTCTGGTATGGACATGGATCTGGACCTTTTGCTGTCAGTGGGCTAAGTCTTCCAGATGTCTTGGTATTGAGAAGTAAGCACCTCCAGCCCTGCATGTCTGTTGAAGGTATTTCCATCGGTATCCCGCGGTTCCCGGGGTCTTTTGGTGCCTTTGTTTTGGACAATGCTTCCTGTGCAACTTGGATTTCTTCCTTGAATACTCTTGGTTGATGCCATGTTACCTTCCTGAGTGGTTGGACATCATCATTTCTTTCTGGCATATTGGCTTTGTCTATTCCTTGATGCTTCCCGTGTTGTTCAATATGTGGCACCATAGAAGTCTTCAATATTACAACTGGAAGTTTGAATTTTTCCGCAATTCTCTCAACTTGAAAAATGCTAGGAGCATTCTCTTCTTTTGGCCTTTAAGTCCATGCCTTGGTACATTTCATTGTAACATCTTCTCAAGCTGCCCTTTACCATCTTCTGTTCAGCCCTCGTGCTTCATCATTCCTTCCTTTTGCTTTAGCGTCTCTATGTTCTAGAATAACCTTCAGAGTCAATTCTGTCACTCACTTTGATCAATTCTTTCTTTCTTATCTTGTTAACGATCTTTTGGGTTCTTTCTGTATAATTCCTTTAATGCCATTACATAAGTCTTATGGTCTTTGGTCATTAGTGTTCCATTTGACACACGTTTGAGATGGCCTCTAAATTCAGGTGGGATATGCTCAAAGCTATATTTTGGCTCCTGCGGATTGTTTTAATTTTTTTTCAGCGTTAACCTGAACTTACTACACATGAGCAACTGGTGGTTTGCTTTGTAGTCAACCTCTGGTCTTGTTCTGACAGACAATAGATAGCTTTTCTATTGTCAATACAATGCAGGATAAACACCTGTGTATTCCACTCAGTGAGGTCCCCGTTTACAGTCCCTGCTTATGTTGTTGAAGAAAAGGTGCTTGCCATGGATCTGTTGTTGCTCTTGCTAAAATCCTATCATGTGATTGACCTCCAGTGTCATTTCTAAAGGCCATATTTTTAAACTACTGATCCTTCTTTGTTTCCGACTTTCATATTTTAACACGCAATAATTATCCATGCATCTTGATTGCATGCTTGACCAATTGCAGACTGAAGAAGTTTGTCAAAATCTTCAATTTCTTCATCACAGGCAAGGTGGCTGGCACGTGTCTTCAAATAACCGTCTTAGTGAATGGCCTTTATTACAGGTGCACAAATAGCTTATCACCGACAGCGTTGTGTTCAGGCTAGATCTTGAAATGTCCATTCTAATGAGGAATACAGGGACATTTCTCCTCTATTTGCCATTCTTGGCACAGCAAATCATACGGTTATCTGATTTAGGAATGGCCCATCCCCGTCTGTTTCTCCATTCATAAATGCATAGGCAATCAATTTCACTTTAGACAACTTCCAATGTTATTAGATTCATATGTTTTCTAGTCCTTACACCTGTCTCTTCCCCTTACTTCTCACCCTAGCAAGTGAAGGATCTGGAAGCTTTGCTCCATCCATTCATTCAGATTGACTCGACTCTACAGAGGCAGCCCTTGCTCGGTCACATTTTGAGTGTTTTTGAGGGATTCACTTCTGGCACTCTATCAGAACAGGTTCTGCTGCTGCTCATGCTGCTGGGTGGGGAGGTGTGGAGGGTGGGAAAGAATCATCAGAATCATCCTTTCTAGTCTGTCTTGGCCTGGAAGCTTCGCTGACATCTGTCTGCCATGAATGACCCTGCTGCTCATTGACACTGAGATGGGATGACTTCCAGGAACACAGCAACATGCAGGACACCCTAGCAAGACAAATTTGGTTTGTGGGTGCATATTCAAATAAGAAACAACTAAGGGATCTGGAATTTATCAAGGGATGACTGGAGACATTGTTCCAGAACGTACACCTCACAGACGACTTGTCCACAGCTCCCTCTTCTGTGAAATTCCAGGAGGTTTCCTTAATTTAGCAATTTGTGTTGGGCAGGTTATGTTCCAGCAGAGTCTCAAAAACTATGATCTAAATTCTCCTATCATACTTTCTGGGTTCTACAAAGTAGAGTTTAGCCACAAATTTGAGTCCCTCGATGTCACCACAAGAGAAGTCGAGTCCTCTCTAGTGGCCCAGGGGCCATGGATTGCCGTAGGGAAGCAAAAGCACCCCTAGGGAAAGCAGACCCTTCATTTCAGATCTGACATCTCCTAGGGACTCACACTGTCCTGGCCAGGGTCCGAGTGAGGCAGATTAACAGCTCAAGAAACTTTCAGGCTCTTCCTGTAGGGAAGATATGATGATTTATATCTTACTTCCATAGATATTTTGGGACCTACCTTGTGGGAAACCGAGACCTGAGAAGAGAATGTATGTGGGCGATGCTCCTATTTCAGAAGGCTGGGAGGCCAAGAGTCTTGTGGAGGGAGGGTCTTCACGCTCGTGAGTTGGGGATGAGTCCCAGTCCCCTTCTGATAACCACAGGTTATTGCCCATAATGTTCCCCTGTAATCATGCCAATCTAAAGATGCTTCTTACAAGCTCAAGGTTGCTACTAGACACTTGAAGGTTATCTGCCTGAAGGTTGTCCGTCATCAAAAGCGACCAGACCAACCCACTCTAAGGATGACACGCTCCCTCAGGGACACCTCAGGTAAAATGACCAGACATCCCGCAGCGTTTTTTAAAAAGTCCCTATTTAGGCTGAGCCCTGGTGGCGTAGTGGTTGTGCGTGGGACTGCGGCCCACTGGGACGGAGGTTCAAATCCAGCAGCAAGGCTGGGCCTCCTGCTCCCACCACCAGAGGACAGTGAAGCCCAAAAAACAAAAACAAACAAACAAATAAAAAAGTCCCGATTTTTGGAAAGAATGCACGACAAGCTAGGGAACGGTGGGAGAACAGGAAGAGAATATACCCCCTCTATACCACCAACCACCCCCACCCCCACCCGGTCAATGGCGTCCCGCTTTACCAATGTTAAAATCTGGTCCCTTTAACCTAAGGTCAAGCCAGCTCAGAGAAGATCAAGGTTAAGCCACCAACCTAACTCTAAGAAGCGGCCCATCTTTTTATGTATGTAGCTTCCTGTCATGTGTATGCCCTTAGCACAGCCCCTTCCTATTACGTGTCTGTGCCCTTCCTGTACGTGTCTGCCTCTCACACATCCCCTTCCTGTTAAGGATATGAATGACGAGGTTTGCATGCCCAACATCATACAAGCCTGTGAGCAAATACATTTGCTTCTTCTCTTGATCCGGTCACCAGGAGAGATGAGCCCTTGCACGCCTTTCTGATGTTCCTGTAAGTGACCCTTCGATTACACAGCGGTGCCTTAGGACCCATTCTGTTGTGGAGGCCACACTACCTACGTCACTGGCTCTGGTGGTGCTGGTCATCAGCGGTTATGAAGTCTGTTCATGGTGACCGTGTGTATGACAAAATGGAACACCGCCACCCTCACAAGCTTGGTTCTGCTTGAGCTCCATGTAGCCACTGTGGCAGTCCACCCATCAGAGGCCTCCCTTCCTTTCTCAGATCCTCTCTTACAAGCGTGGTGTCCTTCTCTAGGAACTGGTCTTTGCTGACGGCACGCCAACTTACATGACCTGAAGTCTCCCCATTTTGTCTCTTGAGGGGCACGCGGGCTGTGCTTTTTCCCAGGCAAGTCTGCTCATTCTTCTGCCAATCTGAGGTCTGGTCAGCGTTCCTCACCAACATCGCAGTCAAAGGCCCCGCCCATGCTTCTCTGGTGTCCACGATCCACTGTTGGGTTTCTAGTGCATATGAGGGGACTGAGAAGACCATGGCTTGATTTGGATATACCTTAGACCACAAGGTGATGTGTTTGTAGTCCTAGTGTTGACTGGGAAATAAGGAGGATTGGTGACAGAGCCCTGTTCTCCACGTCTTTCTAGATGACCAGAGGGAGGCAGCCAGGATGTGGCTAAAATACTCCTCTGTGAGGGGGGGATAGAGTTGAGAGTGATGAATCCTGCAAGAAGGAAGGGGTGTGGAGCACACCATTCTGGCTTCTGCTGAATCCTACAAACTGCAGGTGCTCACTTACAGGGGCATCCTGGATGGTGCCACAGGCTCACATGCCCACTTGCTAACAGAAAGGCTGGCTCTTCAAGTGCACCCAGACGTTCTTCAGAAGAAAGATGTATCTTCTGAAAATCCTAAGCGCCACAGATCTACTCTGACACACACATGGTCACAGTGAGTCACAATGGACTCAATGGCACCAGTGGTTCCTGGAATACAAGGAGATTGGAAATAGTGGGTATTGGAAATAGAGGTATGAAAGTGGGGGGACTCTTGGGGCAGTGAAATGAAGCAGAAGACTGGAGTAGGGGCGGGTCACGGGAGTGTTGTCAGCCCTGCCAAGGACAGCAAAACTGACAAGCATCTCCAAAACCTTTTCCTTTGTGAGACACTGGCCTGTGATCCTCTTCGAGGAAGTATGCAAAAATAGATGCTTCAACCCACTGCCACTGCCCCATAGAGTTTCCAAGGCTGTAATCTCTACGGCAGCAGACTGCCCCAGCATTTTTCTATGGGGTAGTTGATGAATTTGAACTTCTGGCCATTTGGCTTGCTACCAAGCACTTCATCACTGTGCCACCAGACCTGTGTATACAGATTCCTAATACAGGCTCCTGAGCTCAAGTGGAAGGTTCTAAGGATTGCAGTCTTGAGTTACTTCTCTCACTCATCTTTCCTTTTGTGTTAGTCTAAGTTGACGAGTGAAACAAATCCAGAGACTTTCATATGTATAAGGAAGAGTTTTTTAAAAAAGTAAAGTGTTTTATATGAAAGAGTAATTGTATATTAAGAAAACATCCCAGCCCAGGCCATCCATCAGTCAATATTATCCCACATGTCCAATACCAGTCTATGAATTCCTCTTCAGACTCACGCAACACATGAAATGATGCCAAATGCAGGCAGATCACAGGCAGGCGGGTGGAAAGTCTTGTGGATCCAGTGGTGGCGGGAGCATTTCAGCACTGGCGTCTGCCTCCGTGTGCTTCCTCCATCTCTAGAGCTTTGACTCCATCAGTGTAGCTCCATGTTGCTTGTCAACAAGAACGTCTTGCAGGAAGTGAGAACATGTCTATCTATCTCTGACGCACCATCAAATGAGGTCATCGAGCTGCGACTCGATTGAAAAGCTAAACTCCACCCCTTCACTTTTTTTTTTTACCCTGTCTGAAACTAGCCCAAGCTCCAAGAACACTGAGAGGAGCGTCACTGTTTCTTTTCCTCCTTTTACGACCACCCAGACCTGTGTTTTGATCTGAGGGGAAAGGGAACCGGATGATCACCCCTTCACGCTAATGCTCTCAAGCTGACACCAGATTATGTAACCGCCACACCTTTCTCTTGGTGCTATTTCTCCCCTTGGGAATCCACAGAGAGAGAAGATCCCCTCTTTCTCTCACAGACATCGAGTCAACCTGGGAAAGCTGATGGCTGGTAATGAGCAGGGTGCAACACAGGAGCTGAAATTCGCCCTGCGTCTTTCCAAACAGACTCTGGGTGATTTCTCTTCCCGAATGGCCGACAGACGAAGGCAGGGATCCCGAGAGCAAACCATGGTCTGAAGCAGTGTGCAGAGTTCCAGAAGGAGTGCTGGTGGTACAGTGGTTAAGTGCTCAGTTCTGTAAAGATCACAGCCTAGGACTCCATATGGGACTGTTGCTTCTTATGGAGCAGCCAGTGGGTTCGAACTGCCAATGTGAGGGTTAGCAGCCATGTGCTTACTTAACCATTGTCTCACTGGGTGGGGCTCCTTCTCTGCCATATTATAAACCAGAATCGACTTGATGGCACACGGCAGCAACAACAGTGATCTGGAGAGATTTTAAAAAGGATTTCTAGGGCTGAGCCCCTGTGGTGTAGTGATTGAGTGAGGGACTGCAGCCCACTGTGTTGGAGGTTCAAATCCAGGAGCAGCTCTCCAGGAGCAAGGCTGGGCCTCCTACTCCCACCACCAGAAGGCAGTACCCGTCCCCCCAAAAAGAGTTTCTAGTGACAAGATAGGGGAAGTGAGTTCTACAGGGGTCTTTCAGTTATTTATTCACTATTGCCGTGCTGAGTAAGTCCAGAGCCCAGCCTGCTTCCAGAAGCTGTTGGTTGGCTAGTAAAGGAGAGACATCCACAGATGAACACAAGGTGGCCTCTGTAAGCAATGGCATGGGCTGAGTCCCTGTGAGTCTCTGCAGGAAAACAAGAACTATCGTGACACAAAGCCAGTCACGTATGAGTTGACAACATGCGTGCTTGCCTATAGCCCTCCCCCTCAGACATTAGCATCTATCTGATCTGCGTTGCTGAAGGCTGGAGTCCTGGTGCCTGTTGGGAACATTTGTTACCAGAGCGTGACCATCCTCTTACATCTCTGCCCCAACACAGAGCAAATGGAACCAGAGTAGAAAGTGTAACTCTCAGGGAGAAACACACACACACACACACACACACACACCCCAAAACAATAATGCAAAATTTCAAGAAATTGAAAGACAAAGCCGAAGAAGTGTTCAAACCAGTCACTGCTGATGTGTCGGAGAAGTTATACCGGCTAACAATTATGAAAGTGGAAAGGATGACGAGAATGCGTGGAGTATCAAACAAAGTCCTGGTGAGTGAGGGGTTAAGAGTAGGGCTGTTCACTGTAAGGTCAGCAGTTCATACCCACTAGGCACCCTGAGGGAGAGAGATGAGGCTATAAATATTTCCAAAAAAAAAAAAAACCCAAACCAAACTGATTGCCATTGAGTTGGTGCCGACTCATAAGGATGACCTCTGCAGTCCAAGGCAGCAGTTCTAGTTGGTCAGCGTGAGTCAGAAGTGATTCAACAGCAATTTGGTTTGGTTTTGGGTTGTGGAGAACTGCGCCAGTCCTTAAACGCTCTTGCGGAAAGGATCCTCTCTCATGGCTGCCGTGAGAGGCTCCTCCCCACATGCTGCAGAAGCCACATAGGAAGTGAAGAGGGTCATTGACCGACCCCTGTGCAAGTCAGTGACGTAAAGAAAACGCAACCCTCCACATCAATACTTTCACCCTCTTAGTATGATTAGCACATTGTTGGAAGGAAAACCTGTTTAGTATTATTAATAAAGAGGTAAACTAAGCTTTTTTTTTTCTTTCTAAGCTGAAGTCCTACTCAAATCTTCTCTCCCCCAGTATTTACTTTGGAACGTTGGCTCTTGTCTTAGGCAAGCTAATTTTAAGCAGAATTTTTTTTTTTTTAGGTATTCTTGGTAGCATAGTAGTTATGTCATCCACAAGCTGCTCTGCAGGAGGAAGAAAATGCTTTCCACTCCTGTAAAGGGTTAGCGTCTCAGAAGCCCCCAGAGGCAGTTCGATCCTGTCCTATAGCCTCTCTACGAGAGTCAGCATCGACTTGATGGCACTGAGTCTCCTTTGGGTCATGTAGGGATTTTCAGAATGCCCTCTTGTGGTTACAACATGAGAGTTGCCCTGGTTCCCGAGTGAGCAGAGGGAAGACACTGAGCACAGGGCCTGGGCTAGGGAGAGCCTCCAGTGGAAGAGAGGCAGATTCCTAATGCCTTGGAACAAAGTCCACTGTGCTTGACCAAAATAACAATCAAATCCCAAGGCACTGGGTCGAAACTCGGGGCCACCAGTAGATTCCATTCTCAAGCACACTTTCTCCCCAAGTTTTGTATTATGGCACAGCAAGTAAAGTCACCCTCAGTGCTTTAGTGACCTAGTGCTATCTTAACAAGAAATACTGTGTGGGAGGGTGGGGGTAGGGAGGGGTTGTGAAAGAACCGAAATGCCTTGCTTTCAGAGTTCGGTGGGCTCAAAGTCCAAATTGAGGTCTTGGCCACATTCCTTCCTTCGGTTCACTGCCGATTTCTAAGATGGATGTTGGAAGTGGGTCATCCAGGTCTTTACACCCCTTGCCCATCTTAATCTGGAAGTTCCGCTAAACCCTGCTCATTATCCTAGCAAATGCAAATCTCTACTGACGGGTAGGGGCGCATATGATGTGGACTGACTGGGGATCAACCCAGGGTCTTGGGTATAAAAGCCAAGAATTGCTGTGCACAGGCTGTGCATACCCACTGCCACCCATGCAAGAGCGTATTTCAGAGCATGAGGGCCGAGAGCGCTACCATGTTAGGGGCTGGCTTATGAAAGAGAATCAAGTATCACTCTATTGCTGGGCTACCACACTGACCACGAGTGACCAGGACACGCCGCCATTCGGGCAGTTGGCGAAAGACCCAGGCCAGCCCTCGCCAACCTCCACCCGTCCCAGCACACGTGGCTCCCTTGCCTCCAAGAAAATTCAGAGACACAAACTTCACTCCACCGAAGAAAAGCCATTCTTTAAACATTATACAGTTAAAGTGACTAAGTTAATACACTCTGAGATTAAATTACTTAGTAATTTCAGGAAAGTGGAAGGACTCATTAAAAATGAGAATAAAGGTTTGTTTTTTGTTTCGCAAATCACCAAGGAGTCAGCAGACTGCTCGAGACACCCCCCCCCCCCCCCCGGCACTGACGGTTCCCAGTCCTTACCAGCATCTTGTCTCTCAGCTACTTATGTTCAGTTTGAACATACTTTTAACCCCCTCTGAACGAGTCCCTCCTCGATGTAAAAATGTCCTGGGGTTCCTTCTTGGTTTGTGGAAGGCCTAGTCTCCTTACACAGGCCGAGGGCCCTTGGTGAGGTGGACAGACACTCGAGTCATGGTGACAGCTGGACAGAGCTGGAAACCACCAGCTGCTTGGAGTGGAAAAGAGGAGGCTTTCTCCTTCAATAGATTGACAGTCTCGGATATCCACACGGGCCACTGTCGATGCCAGGGACTTTAGTCTTGAGGGTTTGGGTGGCACAGACAGTTAAGCTTTCAGCTACTCACCGAAAGGCTGGGGGTTCGAATCTACCCAGAGTACCTTGGAAGAAAGGTCTGGCAATCGACTTCTGAAGATCACAGGCAATGGAGACAGCTATGGAGCGCAGCGCTGCTCTGAGCTACAAGGACTCCACATCAACTGTTGGTTGGCACTGTGGCCCTTTAGTAAAACAGGCCAGACCTTGGCTTCAAGGCCTTAGCTTTTAGAACACTCCCGCCCTCTACTTGTGACTCCCGAGAGGTAACTTCTGGGCTTCTGCTCAGTGTTTTCTGTCTGCTCTTCTCTGTGCCACCCACACCTAGGAGCCTGCAAAGTCTCACGTTGAGGGTTACTTTTTTTATGAAGTCTCCCTCAATTCTCTCAGATGAAGGGAACTGAAAGGCTTGCATTTACCTCATGCCCCCTGCCCCCATATGTGTTGTCAATTCTAACTCCTGTCTGTGCAAGGAGTCCCGGGGCAAGGGGAACCCACCAGCCACTCTGAGCAGAAAAGACGAAGCATCCTCCTTCCTCGGCACTGCGAAGCTGAAGGGCAGCCAGTCCCACAGTCTCTCTCTCTCTCTCTCTCTCTCTCTCTCTCTCTCTCTCTCTGTCTCATCTCCATTTTTCTCATAGCATCTCCCTTGTCCTTCACGAGACTCGGCTCATCAATGGCATACTTTTAGGATGAGATTCTAGTCAGCCCTCTGAGGGCAGGGCTTCTGATGAAGTTACCCGTGTTCCCTCATACAGGGAAGCACACTGCTGTTGGCCCTCTTCCTGGTGGTGAGCCTGTGGGTGCCGCATGCTGGGTTTTCTGGAGGTAAATCAAAGGAACATGCTGGGCCTGACCCTCCGTCCATGCGGGTACCAGCTGAGCACATGCACTGGGGCAGCACCCAGGGACTCGCTTCATGCTGGCATGTTGCTCCCATGTGCCCCCGAGCCGGTTCCAGCTCCTGCGACCCTGGGTGGTGGAGCCAGACGGCAGGGGGTAGTGGGTCTGAACCGGGCTGCTCATGCTCATGTCAGGTCACCAGCCAGGTTGAGGGTGAAAGACAGACTTTCTACTCCTGTCAAGAGCTACCGTCTCACAGTTCTCCTCTGTCCTGTGGGGTCACTAGGATTCTGGGTGACTGGGTTTGGAGTTAAGCCAGAGGTGGCCATCTTACATAGGCGTGGCGTGTTTTGTTACGTGAATTCGGCAAGATGAGTGCAGAGTGTGTCTGAAATCAATCTCTTCTGAGTGCAACTAAAAGGGAAAGGAGGAGCTTGCTGCCCTGGGCTAACTTCCAGGTCAGCCGTTCCAAACCACCGGCCGGCCGCTCTGAGGGACAAAGGTGAGTCGGTCTCCCAAACTTGCCAGGGCAGCCCTACCCTGTCCTGCAGGGTCTGAGTCAAGAGTGACCGGGTGGCGGTGAGCAGCTTGGTTTTGTCTTCCGCCAGAGTCCAAAGGAAACAAGCCTTTCCCTACAACGGGTCTGCTGCTGAACGCAGACTGCTAACACCCGACACCATGGGAAATGGCACTGTAGGGCAAGGCCACTCCCCTGTGGTCCTTCTGTTACCCCAGGGGACTCAGAGAGGGCAAGATCCAGACACGCAGGGATGAGGGTCCCCAGAGGGTTCAGACGGATGGTCAGTGAGCACCTGGCCATCCAGCATTTCCCCAGCCGGAGTTTCTGGTTTCATTTCCTTTTCTGCACAGATTTTACAAGGTGTGGTTCCCCCTCCCCCCTGCCCACTCCGACACACACACACACACACTCACAAACAAACAAACAAAAAGAACCCCAAAAGCCCGCTGCCACCATGTCACTTCTGACCCTTTAGGATAGAGCCAGGCCCTGTGGGCTTCTGAGAGTGACGCTTTGATGGGAGTCGAGGCTCCTAGCTTCTCCTGAGGAGCAGGGGGGTGGTTTTGAACTGTTGGCTTGGCGGTTGGCAGCCCAACATGTAACCCATGAGGCCATGCCTTCAGGGCTCCCCAGGTGCTTGTCCAGCAGGCATTATCCAAGTCTCTGGGTCGCCTTCTGTCTCAGGGAGCCTGTAACCTTGGTCTAGCTCTTGTACCGTCCAGTGCATGCTCTGTGCTTACTGGTGGAGCTGACTGCACCTCCTTCTCCAACTGTCGGCACCCCGTTCTCTTCACGGATCTAAGCGGTTTGAAAGTCATCCAGGCCCTGTGAGGGTTAGGGGTGGGGGAGAAGAAGGGGGGGCGTAGGAAGCCAGTATTTAGATGATTCGTTTCTTTTCTTGCCCCAAGGTATGTTTTGTGCTTCAGAAAAACAAAACTGCTTAAGAAATCCATAATTATTCACGCTCCACTCCAATGATATCATCCATGCATGGTGAGATTTCTTTAATGTGGTGAAGCAGGAAAGTCGGCCTAGACATTGTTGGGGCATAATTGTGTCATTACAATGATAATAGCCTGAGCCTAATGAAGTGTTTTATATACACATTTATAATGGAATCAATTAATACCAACGGAACAATTTTGAGATAGCTGTCGGTTAGAATATTCTAATCATCTCCTGTGTTCTCGCAGGCCCTGCACGGACTGACCTCCCCGCGGCAGCCTCCGGGTCAGGGTGCAGGCTGAGGCTGGGCCGGGCCGCCGGGGCTGTGGAGAGAAGACTGGTTGGAGCACCATCTCCTCAAAATTCAACCGCACTGCCCTGAACTGATTCCGGCTGAGAGGGGCACCACAGCTGCCCCGTGGGTCATTTCAGAGAATAGAACTCTTTACAAGAATAAAAAAACCTCGGCTTTCTCCCACTGAACAGCTCTTGGTGGTCTCAACCTGCTGACCTGGGAGTCAGCAGGCCAACATATAACCTCCAAACCACTGGGGCCCTTTGCAATGTCCTCCTACTGGGGCAGTTTTTCAGTCAGGTCAGCTCACACAGAAGTCACTCTATCATCACCAGAAAGTCATGCCGTCATAAACCAGAAAAATAACCATGTAACTCTAAGCTAGGAATCTTCGATGGCACGTGAGACAACTTACTACCTGAGAACTGCCACCATCCACGGGCCCGGGTAGGTCCTGACCTATAGGGATTCCATGCAGGGTTTCCCAGGTGGTCAGCCTTTATGGAAACACAAAGCCTCCACTTCCTGCCCCCCTCCTGGCGGTCTGCAGGCCAACACATCCTCAAGGTTACAACAGAGGCTTATAGAAAACCAAAATGTGAAGTTCTGATTAATAAGAAAAACTAGGTATCTTCATTACTGACATGAGACTCTGAGGGAGGGGCAAGAGGAACATTATTCCAGCAAAGGAGATTTCCAGGGGTAATGGGACATGAAAATAAAATGACGTCAGACAGTGAAGTTGCTTTATGGTTGCAGAAACACCCCAAACAAACGAAAACCAACAAGGCTATCTCTGACCTTATGAAACATCTTTGAGCTTTTCCGAAATGCATTACGACGTGAGATAGACAGTGTCTGCGTTTGTTTCCTAATTCATGTCTCCACAGACTTAGGCTCTGCCACATTCACGCCCAGCCCAGCAGACCTCAGCGTGGTGGGAGAAAATCCCAGCGGATTTGCAGTCCCTCAGACAGGGGCCCGCTCCGAATAGGACCTGCTGCAGCCACATTCTGGGCTCTGTACAATGCCCGTGACCGCGGAGCCCACGGGAGGGGCAATTATCCCCATTAACTCATTTACCAGCAAAGCAATTCTACATGTGCAAGGCACTAATCACCCTTGGCTGTAATTAGCATCACAGAGGCAAAAGCGGTCACACCAAGCAAGGAAGTGGAGGTTGGTGTGTGCCGGGGTGCCCAAAGGCACCTGTTTATGAGACCCTGGAGAGACGTCAGGGTTGGGGAAGAGCCGCTGAAACCGTCCCCCCCCTTCTCCCCCCCGCTCTTCCCTGCACTTCCAAAGGACTGGCCAGCTGGGCTACCTCCCAAGGCCCCTGCCACCGCTGCCCAGTTTCGAAGGAGCCCTGAATCTGGAAGATCTAGAAGAGAAAGCAGAACCCAAAGGCAAACCTGGTTTGGGTTGTGGAGCCTACCTCCTCCTCCTCCTGGCACTCAAACTGGTACATCCAAAAATTCTCCATCCTTCCGTGCACCGTCTGGGAAGCAGGTAGGCCCAGTCTAAGCCTGGTCTCAGAGGCTGAGGGCTGGACTGCTTCCAGGGGTGTCAGATGCCTGTGCTTTTCAACAATGAAACTTGTAACTGGAGCCCCTGGGGCCACCTCCCTCTGGGTGACCGGCCGGTCTGCATGAACTGCGGGGGGTCCGGCGATGGCTGGCTCAGCAGACTTGCGTCACCGGGTGGGACCATCAGCTGATGTTTTTGAGAGGGAGCTGGCAGTGTCTCTGCCAGAGACACCGACTACTGGGGCGGTGGGGGAGAGCAACTCATCTCCGAGGTGCTACCAGGAACTTTCACACGCTCCAAACTCTGCTACGTTTATAGAGCCTGTGAAAAAGCACCCCAGCTCACGTGGAAGGGAGAGGTGGGAGTCGGGGAGGAGGGAACTCGCTCAGGACTTGCGTCAGAAAGTACCCGTCCACGTGCCCAGGGCGCAAAGGATGCCTCGCGGGGAGGGGCCGGATCCTGATGGCACAGGATGCTGGCCTGGACAGTCACTGCCTGGCCCCTCAGTGCCTCTACACCCTCTCAGTCCAGGAGCAGGCCAGCTATGCTAGCACAGGCAGGACGCTGTCCCCAGGGCCAGCGTGGGCTGGTTCAAGTCAGCAGGGGAGCCTACACTGGGCTCAAGGGTGGGACCACATCGTCTGGTCCTCAGCAGACCTGAGGCGGGTCAGAGGAATACGGTGACACCAAGCGGGTGGGTGCGGAGGCATGGGAAGAGAGGCCCCTCGGAGTCAACCCACCTCCAAACAACCTGCGACCACAGGGAGGGTGGGGAGACTAAGAGAGGCACAGGACACCACGAGGCTCTGGATGGATGGCTTCAGACCTTCTTTCTCACCACGTCCTCCAGGGAGACCCTCCCTCGAGGGGAGGTCAGCGGAGAGCTAGCAGGCTGTGATGCCGACCTGACGCAAGACGTGGGGACAATGCTCAGCTGGAAACCCACCACCCTCGCTGACGGCCTGCGGTGCACGGGTCAAAGTGGTCGGTGGGCTCAGAGAGAGGGAGGTCTGGGCACCTCTCTCCCCTCACCCACTCTTGTGTTTCAGCCCACTCTGGCTTTAGATTTCACTGAGGCCCATGTGGGCCCACCCGATGTACGGGATGGCCCTTGTCAACCACCCTTCCAGAAGCCCCTTTTCAAAAGGCCCACAGGAGGGGCGACTCTCCCCCAGTGTTCAGAAGGCAGCATCTCTGACAACAATTCTTTCCACGGAGGACTTACAAGGAAGAACATCTTTGGGGGGGTGATGCTGTAGTGTCACTCCCTGTAGTTCAATCCCACCAGGCTGTCTGCTCTCACGATGACTGAGACACCCCCCCCCCTCGAAAACTCTAGGTTTGGTCTGAGGAACTCATGGAGGGGCTCTGCGGACGCTGTGAGAGAAGTACCTGCAAGGCTGGGAGTTCAAAGCCGCCAGCTCGGCAAACTAAAGAAGATCACTGCCACTGAGTCCATTCCCCCTCACGGCCACCCAAACGGACAGGACAGAAGGGGCCCTGTGGCTTTCCAAGACTGCAGTGCTTTACAGGTGTAGAAGGCCTCCTCATGCTTCCCCTGAGAGGCTGGTGGTCTTGAACTGCCGGCTTTGTGGGCAGGGGCCCAGTGTGTCGCCCAGTACACCATCAGGAGGGGCGTCGTTCTCCCTTTATGACTCTGATCCCTTGCTTTGCTTTGCATTCAGGAGGCACCCAGCCCGGCACTGCTCAGGCTGGTAGAATCGTCCCTCTGCCCACGAGTGTGGAACTCTCTCAGAGCCTAGTCTGAGAACAGGCAGCACACCTGACGTCCGGATTACCAGACAGACGACAGTGCTACCTCCCAGAGAGCAGACTAACACTCCCCCTCCCCGCCCCCCTGCCCCGCACCTCACTGGCACAACAGAACCCGGAAGGATTCTTTCCCTGGATCTCTGGTTCTCATTCTTTCTCTCCCTTGAAGGTTGATGCCGCACCTGAAACCTGCTTAATTATTCACCACCGCCTTCTCCGTGCCTCATCCATAATGCAGAGTGGCTGGGATGGAAAACTTGACTGACCGCACGCCGTGGGGGAGCTGGAAGCATCCAGAGCATAACCCACACTCCACACCCGGGACAGAAGGTGAGACACGGTAAGACAGCCAGTCTCAGGGCCGGTCCCTGACTTAGCGCCAGGAGGGACCCCTAACCCTCTGCTTCCCAGCCTCCTTCCCAGCCGGTCTGCGCAGCACACTCGGGACTGGTGCTCGGTGAGGCCGCGCCAGGTTAACAACAAAGAGCCAAGTGGCCCCGGACAAACTGCACCGCCATCCCCAGAGCCAAAGGCTCAGGGGATCAGCCAGGACCTGGTTGGGAAGCTCTGCCTTATCGAACGCCTGATCCCTCACCACAGATCCTCTAGGGGTCCCTTGAGGGTGGTAAACTTCTTCTCCTTTGTGAAGAACCCACCATGTCGATGCAGGCTCCTTCTGGACAACACCTCCTCTTCCTTGTTTCCACAGGCCTTCCCTATTCCCGCTTTTTCTGCTGCTGTACCGACTCTTGCCCTGCCCTCCTGCCTCCTCTGTGAGGAATAGCTGACAAGGCAGTGTGTGAGGGGGTGGCGAACAGGACCAGCACCTGCTGTGTCCTCTGGTTTCTTTTCTGCCACCAGGAAGTGACAAGTACCAGATGTGGTAGGTGACCTCTAGAACGACCCCAAAGCCCCCCACCCTCCCCACCCCATTCCTGGTATTTACACTCTGTGTGATCCTCTTCCTGGTGGGCAATACTGCCCGGGGGTGCTGGGAGCCATCCAGAGGCGCTGTACAAGCAGGTACCTCCACATCATCCCGGGTTATGGGTTATAGTACAGACGTTTTTAATTGCTGACAGCAGCGGGGAGGAGGTGGAGTTAAGTGATTTTTCTTTCTTCTTTTTGTTTTCTAAAAAGGAGGTTGTACCATGGCTGCTGTGCCTGACTCCTTGCCCTGTGAGCTACGAGGGTATCTGTTCAAAACCCCGGGCCCCACTGGGGACTGCACGGTGATGTGAACCTTTCGAACCTCCAACTTTACTCTTCATCTGAAAGCAACATTTCAAACTAAAAATAATAGCGGTAGTAGTAATAAAATAAAAAGGAGACTCAGAAGCAACAAAGCCCACACGGAAGAAGCACACCAGCCAGTGTGACCACGAGGTGTCAAAGGGATCAGGCATCAAAGAACTAAAAATTTCACCATTATAAATGAGGGGGAGTGCAGATGGGGAACCCAAAGCCCATCTGTAGATGAAGTGACAGCCCCTTACAGAAGGGACGCAGGGAAGAGACGAACCAGTCAGGGTGCAGCGTAGCAACAGTGAAATATGCAACTTTCCTCTCGTTCTTAAATGCTTCCTCACCCCCACAATCATGATCCCAATTCTACCTTGCAAATCTGGCTAGAACAGGGGATGCACATTGGTACAGATAGGAGCCGGAAACATGGGGAATTCAGGACAGATGATCCCTTCAGGATCAGTGGTGAGAGTGGTGATATTGGGAAGGTGGAGTAGAAAGGGGGAATCAATTGCAGGGATCCACATGTGACCTCTTCCCTGGGGTTAGGACAGCAGGGAAGTGGGTGAAGGGATATATTGGACAGTGTATGATATGACAAAATCATGATAATTTATAAATTATTAAGGGTTCATAGGGGTGGGGGAAAGAGGAGGGAGGGGAAATATGGAGAACTGATGCCAAGGGTCTAGATGGAGGGAGTATGTTTCAAAAATGATGAAGGCAACAAATGTATAAATGTGGTATGCATATAAGGGTTGGATGTATTGCTTGTGATAAGAGTTTTATGAGCCCTTAATAAAATGGTTTTTATAAATATCTTTTTTTTTCTTTTTTTGGGGGGGTGGCATCACTGCCGCAGGTGGTGGTGGGCGCTTCCCAGTGCTGCTCCTGAGAGCCACCGCTGGATTTGAACCGCCAGGCCTGCAGGCTGCAGTCCCCGCACTCAACCACTTACGCCACCAGGGCGCAAATGGTTTTTTAAAAGAGGAGATTGTAGGTCAAATGAGTTGGGGACCTATGATCTAAGGCCTATGATCTTTTGTTCAGACTCTAAGCAACTAAATACGGTAAAAGTGATGGTCTGTCACTTCTGTGATTGTGTTATAAAAGAACTTCTCGTAAGCGCTTCATAAAACAAGCTTCTGTGGGGCAGGGAACCACAAGGCGTGGGCCGAGGGGAGGCCCGCCCACAGTCAGCATGGAACAAAGCCCTGCAGTCCAACTGTCCGTGAGGACGAGCGTCCTGCCAGGGCCCAAAAAAGCTCAGAAGCAGGTCTTTCCCCCAGCCAGTCTTCAGATGCCCACAGCCCACCTGACCGCGCAGGCTGTGCAGGAGCCCTGAAGCCCAGGGCTAAGCTGTGCCCGTCTCTCCCCCACAGAAACGGGGCAGCACTGAATGATGAGCAGACGGTAAGATCTAGGCAGGTACATCGAGCCTGCTGCAGCCCGTGTCTCAGGCGCTGCTGGATCTCCAGTGTCGGATCCGCGGGAAGAGCCCCGACATGTTTGCTGGGGGAGTGGATGATGAACTGTGAGGTGAATTTCCAGTGTGTGATCAGGAAAAGGTCTCAGCACTCTCTCTACTTGACTTTACTGACCACAAGGGAGACAAGCACAGCTTTGTGGCCAGGCCACAGATCTGGTTCTATATGGAGCCGGTTCTCATCTTATTCCTGATAGGTAAGACGTGGAAATAAACTCGGTGCCCCTCAGGAGATGAACGACGAAGAGGTGGCATCTACATACAGTGGGCCATTTCTCAGACACTGACGTGGCTGCATGCAGGGGGCACAGGAATGATTGTGAGGGGCCCCGCGGTGTCTCGTCCCATTGTGCACGGGCCCCGAGGGGGTGGAGTCCACGCAAGGGCCCCTGACATGACGAGAGTCTCTTGCTGTGACCTGTTCTGATACAGACGCCCCTTGGCAGTAGGATGCTAAGGGAAATCACTCCGCTATGAAAGGACGAGGTATTGTATGATTCTACTCAGGGGAAAGCTCGACAGACAGATGCAAAGAGACACACGTTCACCCTGGCTGCCAGGGGTGGGCAAGGAAGGAACGCATTGCTTACTAAAAGGCACTCAGTGTCGGCTAGGAAGGAGGAGGACTGGAGAGACAGCAGAGGTGGTCGGGCCACACAGTGAACATAATGCATGTAGCGGAACCGCATGGGGCAAAATGATGCCCAGGGTTTTGTGACACATCTGTCAACACACCATCAAAAGGAAAGTGTCGGCATGAAACTGTGAAAACTCAATTGTTTCATGAGAATAGGTCTATTTTTTGGCAATGCTCCCTCGGCCCCAGTCCCCATACTTCTTTTAAAAAAAATCACTTTATTGGGGCCCATACAACTCTTATCACAATCCATACAGACATCCATTGTATGCCAAATACATTTGAACATTTGTTACCATCATCCTCGTCAAAACATTTGCTTTCTACTTAAGCCCTTAATATTAGCTCCTCATATTTCTCCTCCCTCTCCACTCCCCCTCCCTCATGAACCCTGGATAATTTATAAATTATTATTATTTTGTCATATCGTATACTGTCTGATGTCTCCCTTCACCCACTGCCCTGTTGCCCGTACCCTAGGGAGGAGGTTGTATGTAGAACCTTATAATTGGGGTATAACCTTACGGTATACTCCACATTCCCTCCACCCTCCTGGTATCGCCACTATCACCACTGGTCCTGAAGGGATCATCTGTCCAGGATTCCCTGTGTTTCCAGTTGCTATCTGTTCCAGTGTACATCATCTGATCTAGCCAGATTTGTAAGATAGAATTGGGATCATGATAGTGGTGGGGAGAAGGGAGGAAAGGAAGCACTTAAGAACTAGAGGAAAGTTGTATGCTTCATTGTTGCTACACTACACCCTGACTGGCCTATCTCTTCCCCATGACTCTTCTGTAAGGGGGTGCCCCATTACATACAGATGGACTTTGGGTCCCCAATCTGTACTCCCTCTCACTTACAATGATATAATTTTTAGTTCTTTGATGGCTGCCTGATAATTGATCGCTTTGACACTTCATGGTCACACACGCTGGTGTGCTTCTTCCTTGTGGGTTTTGTTGCTACTGAACCAGATGGATGCTTGTTTACCTTCAAGCCTTTAGAACCCCAGGCATTATATCTTTTGATAGCCGGGCACCATCAGCTTTCTTCACCACATTTACTTATGCACCTGCTTTGTCTTCAGCGATTGTGTGGGGAAGGTGAACATCACAGAATGCCGGTTTAATAAAACAAAGTATTCCTGCATTAAGATAGTACTTGAGTAGAGCCTCAATGTCCACCTGCTATCTTAATGCTAAACCTAATAAATATATGCATATAGATCTATTTTCCCATAAATATATTTACCTATGTACATACCAGTATTTAGACCTCTATAAATGCCTTTTGCCACATAGTTCTTGCCTCTATTTCCTTTTACTTTCCTCTTGTCCTACTATCTGCTCAGCCTTCATTTGGGTTTCAGTAATTTCTCTGGGTTACATCACCTTGACCAATCCCTATCAGGCCTCTCACTCCCACCTTACCACTGATTTTGGATCACTTCGTGTTCCCTTGTCCCTGGACTGGTCAACACCACCTCCTTTCCCCCACCTTCCCCTCTCCCATGTCCCCCGGGAAACATCAGTCCCATTGCTTTCTCCTCCAGACTGTTGATCCAGCCTATCTTATCTAGATAGCCTGCAGAGATAATTACATGCACACATACACACACACACAAAACAAGACATAGCCAGGCGAAGCAACAAAAGAAAACAAAACGATGACCACAAAACCAATGTCCAAAAAGGTATATATTAAAAAGTAAATATTAATAATGAAGAAAAATCTGTAAATAGTTCAAGGCCTATCTGTTGACCTCTAGGAGTGTCCCTGGTTGAATCTGATGAGATGCCATGCCCTGGCCCCAAAGCACATCCTGGGCACTCCCTCAGGACCTCCAGGCTCTGCTCCCCTGCTGCTCTGCTGCATGCCCTTAGTGCTTTGCCTCTGTGTGGTGATGTCAGACCAGGTACAATCCCGACCTTTTGTCTCCAGTGTTGTCCCCCCCAGGGCCTTGGGTCAGCAGGGGATGTTGTGTTTCTTAGTGGGGCCGGCCATGTGGTCCTCTCTGTGCACAGGCTGTTCTGAGTGAGGATATCGCCCTCAAGGTTCGGCGGGCCAGGATGCACTCCACTCTCTTCCTATTTGCTCCTGTGTACTCTGGTCAGTGACCATCCTTCTTCTAAGGCCCGCAGAACACCCCAAGGCCAGTTCCTGCTGCATGGAGAAGCTTCTCCGGTGCTGGCCTGCAGGACTTTTTCACAAGCCTGGACCGTGTATGAGTGCAAAAGTGGCTTCCATGCAATGCTGGGTGTGGGAAACTAAGGGCTTGGAAGGAAGCACTCATGACCAGCCCTACAGTAAGGCAAGAATGGGGAAAGCACTGCAACTCACCTATCCAGGAAGGATGCTGCTGCACGTCACATCCACCCCTCCACGTGCTGACAGAAAGCTGTCTCCTCCAGGTGCCTGGCTTCTCATGTACGCAGTCAGAGGACACACCTCTCTATGAGCATCCGCTCCCTTTCTCCTGAGTTCTTAAGGAGTGCTTTGCACTGCTTGTCTCTGGCATGCCTGGTTACTCCCTTTGACGTGTCTCTCTTGGGGGCTTGGCATATCCAAGTTTCGAACATGGCCCATTTGTCTGATGTGAGGCCTAAAGAGCTTGGTAAACCCACTGTTAAGTCAACTCGAGGCTCTTCTCCCCCTTCTCACTGCTCCCGAGAATGGAGCCCAGTCCCCGGCTTTCTGTCTTCTTTCATTGTGCACACCATTCTGCAAGACTGTTGGATTGTGGGGCTGGACCCTACAAGTGGGATTCATACCTTGCATGGAGGGGCAGGAGAAAAAACTGAGATAAAGATACTTGGGTCCTACTCCACAAAGGGAGACATGGAACCAACGCCTGTGACCCAACTCACAGATGGCAGCATCCTGAGCAAAGCAAAGCTCAAGGTTGTCAAGGATTTCACTTTACTTGGACCCACACGCGATAGGAAGGGAACCAGAAATCAAAAGACCCAGGGACATGCTGCATTGGGCCTATCTGCTACACAAGACCTATTCCAAGTGCCACTTTGAGGGTTAAGGTGCACCTGACCCAAGCCACGGTGCTTTCCATCGCCTCGTGTGCATGTGAAAGTTGGACACTGAGTCAGGAAGACCCAAGGAGAACCGGTGCCTCCAAACTGTGGCGTTTGTGAAAAGTGCTGAAAATACCAGGAGCTGCCAGAAGAACAAACAAGTAGGACTCGGGAGAAGCCCAGCCAGATCGTCTTTCAGAGAGGATGGCAAGACTTCATCTCATGTGCCGTGGGCATACTGTCAGAGGAGAGCAGTCCCTGGAAAAGGATGTCAAGCTGGGTAAGGGGAAGGTCAGTGAAGAGAGAGCCAGCTCCCCAAGGAGACACAGGAGTGACACAGGGGCGGCGGGCTCCAACATGACAGCAATGGTGAGGAGGGTCCACGGGGTCCTTCAGAACCCACGTGACGGGACCTAACAAAAAGCCAAACACCAAGGGTCCCTCTGCCCCCTCCCTCCTTAAGAAGACCCCACGTTCCCGCCAAGAACGGAATACCTTTGCATCCGAACTCACGTGCATCCTAAATCCTGCACACTGGACTTCAAAGTCCGTTCCCACACTCTCCGTGGCTACCCAGGTCCAGGAAGAGCTACAGCTAGCCAGAATCACTCCAGGAAGTGTGCATCAGCATGTGCAGGAGAAGTCTTTCTTCACAATCTCTAAAAGAGAAGTTTTTGTCTCACCCCCCCCCCCCACCTCACAAACCCCACACGACCCAGAGTCATTCAGCAATAAGACAGTTTGTTCTCTTGCACTAGTAAAGCCTGCAATAAGTTAACTACAAGGTCAGCCAGATAAAATGCTGCTAACAAGTCTTAATGAATTAGCATGTGCACTTGCCCTTGGTCAATAGTCTCCTAGCAACAGAGAAGAAGATTCCACCTAGGCTGCATGCCGCTTCATTCCAGGACAGGGGAAAGGTGGGGGGGCCAAGAAGGGTTCCAGAAGAGCCACGCAGATCAAGGCTCCAGAAAAGGCAGGATATTCCTCCAGCCTCATTACATCATCTTTCTCAAAATTAAAACAGAAAAAAAAAAGTGTGTACAAAAGTACACATGACCATGGAAGGTGTCAACATCAAACCCTCACTTCCCAGGATTTTGTGGATAATGCCTTCTCAGTGGGAGGGTGGCTGGTTTGGGACTAAGAAGTGTAAATGTGCGAACAGTTCTGCCTTCAAATATGTCTCCGTTGGTCTTGGCAATCAGGTGCACCCTCCTGGCCTTGGCGCTGCTGCCAGGTGCTTGTCGCCCTTTAGCGCACAGAGCACAAGTGCCCCAGATGGTCTCCAAGGGGGTGCATTTTTATGCACGGAGACTGCTACCTCTTTCTCCTGGAGAGCGGCTGGTGGGTTCGAACTGGACCATCGATTGTTCGGGAGGTGGAAAGCAGGACTTTCTGAGACTGTGACTCTTTATGGGAGTACAAGATCTTGTCTTCCTATTGGTTGGGCTGGTGGTTTTGAACGGGTAACCTTTCAGTTGGCAGCCCAACGTGTAACCACTATGCTAGCAAGGCTTCTTGAAGATGAGGTAGCAGTGGCCAACTCTTCTAAGATTGTCAGCAAACAGCTCTGTTTGCTACGTGAGCTTTGGCTTACCATAGGAACTGACACACCATGCCCATGAGTCTTATAGGGAGGACCCACAGGGTCTTGGTGCTACAATAGATTAAGTGCTGGCCTGCTAACGGAAAGACTAGTGGCGTGAACCACTAGCTATTCCACTTTTAATAAATATCGCAACCTTGGAAACCCTATGTTTCAGAAGTGACTTGCTGAAAACCGAAGTCCACAGTCTCCGTGTGTGGTTACCAATTTTGGCTGGGTCTCAGAAGTACCTATGCCAAGACTCAAGCTCCAGAGATTCTGATCAGGCCCTTGGGAATCCTGAACTCGCTATTTTTTAACAAGTGGTGCCTTGATTTTTACGGACTGGGCATGTGACCTGCACGGAAGTGAGAGCCAGTGTGGCAGAGGGTCAAGTCTGGATTTGGGTTTCACCATCTAAGACCAGTCACTAGCGTGAGCCCAGCCCCTGGAGATCTCAAAAGTTGGAGGTGTCATGTGATCTCCGCCCAGTGAGTTCTGTCAACTCACAACTTGGAAATAACACTCCCTCCTGGGAGAGTCCCCTTGCCCGTCGCATTTTCCCGCATGGTGTATGAAACGCTGTCAGCCACGGTGCCTGGCAGACCAGGAACATCTGCAGTCTATTTCAGTTATTTCTCCTGGGAAAACTGAGGCCAAATGCCTAGCTTGGCTCCAAACCTCCTCTGACATATTCCCAGCCACATTTAATTCATGTCTCGTATATGACCGTGCCACCTAGCTGTGCCATGTGGGTGGCTGAGTGCCTGGTGTATCGGTTTGGGAAAGATCAGAGGGGAGAAATTTTCAAGTGGGACCCCTGAGCGAGGTGGGCCTTTTTCTAAATATGAACAGCACCCTTGTGTTAGACCGGGTTGACTAGAGAAACAAATTCCGAGACACTCATATGTGTTTAAGAGAGAGCTTTATATCAAAGGGCACTTGTGTGTGGCAAAAACACCCCAGCCCAGGCCAGATCAAGTCCACATGTCTGACATGAGCCCATATGTCTGATGCTAGTCCATAGATTCTTCTTCAGACTCACACAGCACATGCAATGAAGCTGAATGCAGGAAGACCACAGGCCGGTGGGTGACAAGCCTTGTGGATCCAATGCCAGTGGAAGCATCTCAGTGCTCTGGCTACCATTTGAGTGGCTCATCAACAGGAAGGTGGAGCAGAGAGAATGTGGCCTGCCACTAGGGAGACAGAGAGGAAGTTCCCAGGATCCTCATAAGAAGGTCATGCGCAACAGGAGGCATCATTAGCCTGTGACCTGATTGACAGGCTAGACTCCACCCCCTCACTCTTAATAGCCTCAAGTTGACAAGAGATTATGTAACTAGCACAACCCTCTTTATGGCTGGTCTCAAAATTGTAAAAATTGTGCTTCAAAGGAAGTCAATTAAGAGATGTGCCTTTGAAAAAGCAGACCTCGTCTTACTACACCCCCACAGATTAACGGCATGTTTGGCAAATCAAAGGTTTGTGGCAACCAGAGATCAAGCAGGACTATCAGTGCCCATTTTTCCAATGGTATGCCAGGATTTGGTGCCTCTGGGTCACATTTTGGTGATCCCACCAGGATGATAAGCTTCTTCTTTATGCTGTTGCATGCTGGCTAGACAACAGGGCAAGCATGCCTTTTATAGGCACTGGGAAACCAAAACGTGTGTGACTCGCATCACTCCGCTATTCACTGTGTTGTGGTGGACACTCACAGCTGGGACAATGGGCTCAAGCCCTGGGACAAGTGTGAAGATGGCGTAGCCTGTGGCAGGGTTTTGTTCTGAGTCACTATCGCCGGAACCAACTCACTGGCACCTATGAACCACAGAACCGAACCGAAGCTGCCTTATCTCTCAGGCATGCCTGCATTAAGGACACGCAAACAGTTATCCCAGGGTGCGCCTGACCTGAGGCCTGCTATTCTCTATGGACTCACAGGCATGTCAGAGTCGCACACTGAATAAAGAAGCCTAAAGAAGAATGAATGCCCTTGAACTGTGGTGCTGGAGAAAAGTATTAAAAGCATCAGGGAGCACCCAAAGCACTCACTATCTGTAGCGGAAGAAGCACAGTCCAGTGCCCCTTCCTGGCCAGGAAGACAAGACTGTCTCATAGACTCTGGACACATCAGTTCCTGGAGAAGGACAGTGTGGTTCATAAAGTAGCGGCACGACGAGAGGGGAAGGCCGTAGGGAGATGGATGGACACCTTGGTTACAGCAATGGGCTCGGGCACGGGAGCATTGAGGAGATGGCACAGTGCCAGGCAGGGCTCCCTTCCGTTGTGCACAGGGTCACCAGAGGTCAGAGACATCCCCGTGGTATCTAAAAACAGCAACAATAACCAGTTACCCTGGGAGAGTGAGTATTTCTCACTTTGAAGATGATCGCATTTATAGACAAAGTGCATTGAAAAATCCCCCAGGGCTACCCGGACCCCAGCATTTAACTGAGTTATATGTGAAATTCAATCATCTGTAACAGACCTATTTCTCCCCCTGTATTGCCCCATCTCTACGCAGTCTCGGTCCACTGATCACGGAAAACACCAGGCGTGCGCAGTTGTGGGCGATGATGTAATTTGTGTAAGGAATCCTGGGACCTTTCTGAAGCTCTGTCTTAGAAAGGGGACATGTTAGGCACCCTAGCTGTGCCCCTGTGTGCTTCAAGTCTAGCCCAGAAGCTAGTAGCAGGCGTCTCTCTAAGTGCCCTCCCTCCCTCCTCTTCCTGATTCTGTGATTTCCTGGCACAGCCACATAACCACTGTCTGGAGAGGCCATCCACTGAAAAGTGAACAAGAATCCCCTTGACTCTCTGTCACACAAAGAGCAAAGAGAAATTGGAGCCAGGGGGTTCACCACATCGATCTTCCCCTCACTAACTGGGGCAGAAAGTAACTGGAGCGCTTGCCTTCTGCTGGGCAGATCACCTGACAAGCTCTGCTCCAGGGATTCCGGAATGAGTGATGGATGGCCTGATGTCAGGGAGGAAGCATTTGCCAGACCCTCCCCCATTCCCGCAAATAAGTGGGGGCTTTCCTGGGGCTCGAGGTGAAATGAGAAAGGGGAATTAAAAATCACCAGAGCTGAGACTTCAAAACCAGGAGGAAAAAGAAAAAGCAAACGTTGCTTTGTCTCGCTTTTCCTTCTTCTTTCTTCCCCTACTCTCTTCCTTCTTCTTTTTCTCTCTCTTTTTAAAAAATATGAATAAAAGGAATCGTTTGCTTCTTCATTTTGGAAGCAAGATCGCTACATTTTAAGGAAGGAAAAACAAAAGGCCTCAGGTCCTCCCATGTATTTGTTACTGATAAGTCAATTCTGTTTCCAAGAACCTTGTTCCTCACTGTCGGGGAGGGAGGATGACAACGTACTGGTGGTGGTGAACTGCAGAACCTGGAGTTTAAGGCCTTGGCCAAGGAAGGTCCCTCTGCCCCTGGGTGTTCTGAAAGTAAAAGAGGCGCTACGTGGGTTCACAAACCAGCAGGTAGATCAATGCCTTCATACCTGCCCACCTTGGTGGTGAGCATCTGTGCCCGTTGTTGGCCACACAGACATTTACCAAGTCTTCGGCTCCCTAACTCTGCCCAGTATCCACAAAGACAGCGTCAATCATGACTGCGAGGACAGCAATGTTTCGGCCTATGCTTTTCATTTCTTCCTTTTGCTTTTTGAAAGTGAATCATATTTTATGGCTGGCTATAATCTTTTTGCCTTTCTGTACACTGAGATAAAAAGGAAAATGACGGGCCTCAAATGTGAAGGAATTGAATGGTTAAATTGAACAATTTTACACATTCATCTTATCAGTGAAACTTTCACTTTTAGACAGTGAAAACTCACCAACAACTGTGAACACTGGGCATTTCATATCACGAAAGAGTCTCCCCCTCCAGCCCCCACTAAAAGAAAACAGCCCATAAAAAACATAACCTTCCTGATGGAGGGAGGGTGAGGTAGAAAGGGGGAATCAATCACAAGGATCTACATATAATCTCCTCCTTGGGGACAGACAACAGAAAAGTGGGTGGACGGAGATATTGGACAGTGTAAGATATGACAAAATAATAATTTATAAGTTATCAAGGGTTCCTGAGGGAAGTGAATAATGAGCTGATACCAAGGGCTCAAGTAGAAAGCAAATGTTTCAAGAATGATGATGGTAACAAATGTACAAATGTGCTCGACACACAGTGGATGGACAGATGGATTGTGATGAGTTGCATGAGCCTCCAAAAAAATGATTTTCTATATATGTGCATATGTATATGTATATACATCCAAGTATGACATATCATTGTCTTGGTAGCTCTTATTTACTGTGCAATTGTGTATAACACATGGTTTCTGCAGATAAGTGCATTCCATATGTATTCTTCATTTTTCTGTTTACATATTCCTCAGTTGGCTCCAGGCCTGTGCTCACAGAACCGTCCAAGCAAGCGAGGACCCTGGATATTCCACTCCGGAGTTTAGTTTGACCACAGCGGGTCCTCTGATGATTTCCTTTAGGAAGCCACTGGGGTTTTGTTTCTGCAGACTCCTTTTGACAGCCGGGGAGGCAGGAAACCTAAGTTCTAATCCCAGCTCTGTTCCTTAATCAGCTACATGATTTGGGTAGACTCTCTGCCGCCCAGGTTCCTCATTCATTGGGTGGGAAGCAGAGTCTGGGGCTCAGCCTCTGAGAACCAGGGCAGTCCACACTGCCGAGGCACCAACCCTCAGCCTTGGCCTCTCACTGTTTCCCCTTCTGCTTTTCATTTCTCAACCCTGACCTCTGTCTGTAACATCATCCAAGTGTGGGGCACCTGGTTAAGCGAAGGAACAGGTGCGTGTGTTTGCCTCAGCTTAACATAGATCACAGCTAATATAGGTAACATTTCTGCACATGACCATATAAAAAGGTTTACCACTCTCCTTAAGAAAGCAGATAACTCCCACTGGGATGGAGGTTCAATTCCAGCAGCGGCTCCACAGGAGCAAAGGCTGGGCCTCCTACTCCCACCACCAGAGGGCAGTGGTGCCACAAAAAAAGAAAGCAGATAGTAACAGGACCCCAGGGGAGAGCAGGACAAAATTCAAAGCCATAAGAGATTACTGCTTCCTTGTTGCATTTGCTCATATATACATATATAACAAATAGACAGACATTTATATATTTGCATATATACATGTTTTTCTTTCTTTTCTCTTTTTCTTTTTTCCCTCCTGCCGCGCTATCATGTTTACCCATTGTTCACTTCTTATTAATTCTTCTCTGATACAATTTGATTGATAAGCTACACCCTCCTCACCATCAATTTTAGAACATTTAGTGTTCCCCTGTCCAAGGCATGGCTGGCTTCCTGCTTACCTCCCCTGCTCCACTGCCCCCAAGAGCCATCTGACCAATGGATGATGCTGTGAGATTCTTGATTAATAATTCCAACTTTTAAAGTGTTCATTTCAACTAAAGACGACAGGAATACCGTGTTTAAAGTGTAACAATACTATAAGCCTTAAGGCCAACGGAAGGCACTACAGGGTGGCCCCAATTCCAACTCTTCAAAGCTCTCTTCCAAACCCCACTGCACACCACTGCTTACACAGCCACAACCTTAGACATTTCTTTTGGCTCTCTGCAATAAAAAAAAATTGGGGTTTATTATATGGATGCTGCTCGTTTCCTCATCCTCTCCACCTCACAGTTTCCTCAATCAGCATGGGGCGTGTGCCTTCTGGAGACCACCTGTCACCACAGGTTCTTTCCCGCTGAGCCATGTGTGCACTTTGACAGCAGCTCTGGTCTACAGGCCACGTGTGTCTGATGGAGTAAATAATTGAGTTGCTTTTCCATTGGCTTCATTTTCTACGGGCTAATCAATAATTTAAGTCACACTCTCCTGAAACAATCTAAGAGTCCTCTTCGTGCATCAGGACATCTCTCAGTGTCAGTCTTTCTGGAAACCTCCTAGCTCAGTGGTTCTCAAACCTGTGGGTCGCAAACCCGAAAGGGGGAAGGACCCTTTCACAGGGGTGGCCTAAGACTGTCAGAAAACACATATTTCCGATGGTCTTCAGAACCGAGACACCACTCCTCTATCTGTGTCCAGGTGGGTCCGCCCACATGCAGATATGGCCACATATGAGTACCCAGCGTGAAGACTGTTACCCATGCTACACCATGCCTCAAGACGAAATTTCATTTATTTGCCATTAGAAATAAATATTTCACAATATATAACGGCATCGTTTTGGTGATGAATCACTCCGCTTTAATTATGGTCAATTTGTAACAATGAGAATACATCCTGCACATCAGACATTTACATTATGACTCATAACAGTAGCAAAATTACAGTTACGAAGTAGCAACAAAAATAAGTTTATGGTTGGGGGTCCCCACAACACGAGGACCTGTATTAAAGGGCGGCGGCATTAGGAAGGTTGAGAACCACTGTACTAGCTGGAGCCCCCGAAACTCTGGGCCACACTCACGGGGCGGCTGCCTTGGCCTTTACACAGCTGTCCTCCTGGGACCTCCGGTCCCCACCAATGGAGACTCCCTTCTCCTGGGTCTCCCAGCTTCTCTCTTGGCTTATGACCAGCTTCATGAGAAAGGAGACTTGGGAAAGAAACCTTCTGGAAGCCTGCACATCTTCATTCCCTCCTCCTATCTGACTGCAAAGGGCACACACAGGCCTTCTGGCTGCCAGGGCTGTGTGTGAGATGCTCAACACCGCTGTCAATCCGGATCACACGTAGCCTCTTTTCAGGCCACTGGAATCACAGGGGACTTTCTCTTTCTCCCGTCTGCTGGAAGATCTATGAGCAGCGATAGCCTTCCTGGAAGATAAAGATACTTCCCAGTACCTTTAGGAATTTTCCCTTGGACTTTTCCATTTCCTTGAGAAGAACAGGCTAATCCCTGCGTGGAGACTGGGGCTGGGGGCAGAGTGGAGGCGGAATGTCCAAGCTTGACAACTGTAAGTCAGCCATTTTCCATAAGGTGCCTCATTCTGAGTCGCAGCTACTGTTGAGTTTCTCTGGTTCCCCCTTTCCTTACAGGAAACTTCTCAGATTGTTGGAGTTGGGGAGGAGGAGTTACCTGGCTACACGGGCTAGAGGAGGGATCTGAAGTCTAAACCCCGTGACTAGACTTTCAAATAGCGAGTCTTGTTTCAGCCACACCACAGGAGTGCGATGGCACAATTCCACTTCGTTCTAAATGGCTGTCCCCACCCCGACACACACACACACACACACACACACACACACACACGGAAACCTAGTCAGCATTTCAACCAGACTATACTGTGCTTAAAAAAAAAAAAAAATCGCTCCTAGCTCTCCAAGGTCTAACTTTTAGACTCTCAAGCCACAATGCAGGAGCCTTGGCCATGTAGTGGTTATGAGTTGGGCTGCGATCTGCCTGGTTGGCAGCTCAAAACCACTGGTTTTCTACTCCTGCCAACAGTCCTCACAGTCACAGACACCCACCGCGGGTCGCCCTGCACACGAGCTCGGCGGCGGCGGTAAGAAAGCACCCTGTAAGTGGTCGTCCCTCCCACACAGCACTTGCCTACCTGGGGAAGCAGCAGGACATTCTGCTCACGGGGGTTGCTTGGACGAGGATGATGGGGGGTGCTCCATCGCGCGACACTGTGAACCTTGCTACCGCCTGACTCCCGCAAGAGGAGGAGATGCGATTCTCCCTGAGCTTGCATGAACTGGAAATGCAAGGGCGCGGCGAAAGTTCCTGGAAAAGTGGATATCCCCCCGCCCCCCGCCCTTCAGAAGGTTGCCCATTGATATCTTCCATCGTCAGTCACCACGGTGATCCAACCGAGGTTCTTCTGCCTGCAGTCTCTGTGTCCTCTTGTGATTGATGCTCATTTCAGGAAGGTCCAGAGAGAAGCCCCATTTCTAGCTGCACACCGCCACCACCACCACGCAAAGCTGTCCAAGCTCTCCCTGGAGGATGGCGTGCTTGCCACCCCCAACCTGAGTCTGCTTGATTCTGACCTCGGAAAGGGTCTGCTGCTGACCAGGGCTGGCTTGGCTGGGGACTTGGTTTTCAGGACTGCCTGTTCATGCGCAGTGTTTGCCACAAAGGGAGTGGGGAGGTGGCTCTCAAACATGTTCCTAGAAGCAAAGGACTTCTGAATTTTTTTTTTCTCAAAGCGTTAGGACACAATGATTTTCACGCAGTGCTGACTGCCCAGTGTGAGCTCAGTTGGTTCCTGGGAATGAGCGATTCTAGCTTCTCAGTCCGGTGCCTCCTCGATCAAAGACCATTTGATGCTTCCAGGGAAGTGCAAGCCCTGCTGAGCGGACAGGTTGTTCCTGTGAGGCGCAGTGGTGCAATTCCGAAGCATACCAACCCCAGGGGGCAGAGCAGACCCGCCCTAGAGGACTGCCACCTTCTAGTGGATAACCCTTGTCTTCCTCTCCTAAGACCGCGGCTGGGCTCAAACCACCACCCTGCCAGTTCCCAGCCAAGTGCCTAGCCGGGGCACTGCCGGGATGTGCAGGACACCTCTTCTCTTCCTAGTCCTGAATCAAACAAGTGTTGTTTTCTTTTACCTTTGGTTGTAGTTCCTGATACTGCCATGTTGAGACTTCATCGCTTCAAAGAAAAGTCAAAGTCTACTCTCGATCACAAACATCTTGCCTTTTGAACCACTCTCAGGTGTGCGATGCAGCGACATAAGTCACATTCAATGACTCTCCATCTCCACTCTCTCCTAAACCGCTGGTCAGCGTTGTCCTCACGTCTGTCTGGTCAGAATATTTCACACGCGTGGACTCGCAGTGCCTGTCCTCCAAGTCAGGCTCCTTTCTCTCAGAGCACTGCCATCCCCCATGGAGGTAGCCAGCACAGCACTGCACGGAATAAAAAGCCCACCGAATGCTAGGCACCACAGCTTGGGTCTCTGTTCGTCCGCGGGTGGACACATAACGTGGGTTGTTTCCACCCTTTGGCGGGTGATCGGTGCGATAACCAAGAGTGTCATAGAAGTCTCCCCTGGAGTCTCTGCTTTCAAGTCTTGTTGAGATGACTGAGCACACTGTAAATCCATGCATAATTTTTTGAGGAATCGTTGCACAGTGGCTGTACAGTTTCGATTCCCACCAGCAACAGAGGAGAGAGAATGCACTGCTCTTATTAGCCGACTTCCAGGGCCCCTGCTCCAGGCCTCCTTGTCCCCCATAACATGGTGGGGGGTGGTGCTAAAACTGTAGACACTGGAGCTAATAAAAGATGACCTGTCAAAGCCACAGCCTTCCTGTGGGGAAACTGCCAAATTGATACCTTTGCACCCTCCCACCCCGTAAGAAAAACCCAATGTCATTAATAGAGCAGGAAATGAAGGCCTTTCCTATAAATATGGCATGATAGATGAAACACAACTCACAAATTCAAATAACCAAAAAAAAATGATTTCAGGTATATCTTAGAGGCACAGAATTTTGGTTTTGCTGTGCCTCGCCTGCTGCCCCCGACACATCGACTTCTTAGTATCAACCTGGATTTCTGACCCCATAGGTGCTCACAGCATGAACAGTGATTGATTCGACTTTTGGACTGGGACATAAGGGAAGACCATTGAGTTGCTCTCTCAGCCCAAATGAGTAAATGCCAGCCCGTGTCCTACTGCAGGGCGTGCGGTGGCAGCCTTCCTGTTGTAAAACTGCAGGAGCAGGATGCTTAGCCACCTGGGGCTTAAAGGAGGGCTCAGATAGTTAAGGTTTATTTTGCCAACCTGGCCAACAAACATACGTGGGATTAACTGAAGGGCAGAGATATAAATGGCTCAGTGAGTCTCACCTTTCTAGTTCTCAGTGAGTCTCTTGCTTTCTGAGGGTCAGAGCAGGGTGCAGCTGCCTTAGCTAGTTCACTGCTTCAGCTGGCAAGTCCAATTTTTGTGAAATATCCCCGAGGAGAAACCACATGGACCTACTGTGTTAGTCCGGGTAGACTAGAGGAACAAATTCAAGGACACACATATCGATATAAGGAAAGGGTTTATATACAAAAGGAATGGGACATAGAGAAAGCATCCCAGCCCAGTCCAGTCCAAAGTTATAAGTCCAATATTAACCCATATGCCTGAAATCAGTCTAAAAAGTCTTCTTCCGATTCACAAAATCACAGGTCAGTGGGTGCAGAATCCCAGTGTTGGCAGGGCACCTCGCCTCCAGGGCTCAGGGTCCATCAACAGCAGAAGCAACTCATCGCTGGCAGAGGTCTCCATCTGGCCACCCCACCTTCAGAGGTCTGGCTCCATCAGGGCAAGCCGTGTGGTCTCTCCACCAGCTCCTCCAGCTTCTCGAACGCTACCAGCTTGTCTTGTCTGTGATTAATCGTCTCTGAAACTACCTCCTAACAACTGGGGAGATAGCTTCTCATCTTCACGAGGGAAATATCTCGAGATTTCCCAGGAGTCTCAGGTGAAAGCCATGGCCACATAGAGACCTCATTGGCTACTCAATGGCTATCTCCAGATTAACAGGCTAGACTCCACCCTTACATTTCAATCATAAAACTAACATAAGCACATGACTGCCACAGCTACCCTGATGCAGCCCTGGGTGCTGGAGCAGCCTCGTAGAGACCCCTGCCAGTGCAAGATGCTTACTGATTCAGCTTTCCTCCTGCAGTGGGCGTCATTGCGTGTGTTTCGTGAGATGGAGGACTTTGTAGATCGGTGTCGGACATATGGGCTAATGTTGGACTTATGGGCTTGGACAGCACTGCACTGGGATGCTTCTTAATGGACTCTTTATATAAAACTCTCTCTTACATACATTTGAGTTTGGGAGGATTTGTTTCTCTCATTTACCCACACTAACACAAGGGCATTTCAAGGCACCAGTGGAGAAAGCCGAAGGAAAAGTCAGCCCCTGAGCCAAAGTCCCAGGGTGACCTTTCCTCTGAAGGCTTTCCACTTTCCTAACAAGATGCGGGACTGGTCCCTGGTCAGCTCTGGACTCTTGAAAATCTGCTTCATTTCCACCTCATTGGCAACTCCTGGATGTGGTCCTTCCTAGGAAGAGGAACCTGGAGACACCTGGAGGTCAAGGAGAATTCCACACTGAAGTGCACTTGGCTTAATTATTGTTGAGCTGTCTGGTTCTGAAGTGTGGACTGATCCAATGCTGCCCTCTTGCTGGGGACCATGCAACGTCCTCCTTGACTGCTTTCCAGCCTCGCCTTAGCTGTGGGAGTGAGGCCAACTTGCTACAGAGAGAGGCGCTGGAAGATGGGTCCTCTGACCTCTGCAGACCTCTACAGGTACGTAAAATGAACACCCAGCTTAGAAAAATTGTTTCTTATTCGTGGGCTGAAGAAACAGCCTGGGCCCATGGGAAAATGCATAATTGAAAAAAATTCAAACTTCAGGTGACCCATTAAAGCACGGCAGTTACCAACTGGGTGCTCACCACCCTCTGGGGCCTGAGACTCGTTCCTCACCCCGGCCGCCATCATGAACACCCACAATGTGAGACCCGAGGACCTGTTGCAGCACTGCAACCGCTGTGCCTTCTGGAGAACTATCAGATGAAGTACTATGTCTACCATGGCGTCTCTTGGCCCCAGCTCTCTTACATCACAGAGGACGAGAATGGGAAGATTGTTGGCTACGTGTTGGCCAAATTGAAGGACACATTACATCACTGGCTGTGGAGCACTTGCACCGTCACCTTGGCCTAGCGCAGAAGCTGATGGACCAGGCCTCCTGAGCTATGATTGAGAACCTTAACGCTAAATATGTCTCTCTGCACATCAGGAAGCGTAATCGAGCCACTCAGCACCTCTACTCCAACACACTCAACTTCCAGATCAGTGAAGTGGAGCCCAAGTACTATACAGATGGGAAAGATGTGTATGCCATGAATTGGGACCTCACCCACATGGTGGATGAGCTGAGGTGACAGCTAGAGCTGAAGAAGAAGGGCAGGTCCGTGGTACTGGGGCCCATCGAGATCAAGAGCGACTCACCTACAAGTGCAGGCAAGGTCTCCTGGGAGGACAGTGGTGGCCACAGCAAGGACCTCAGTGAGGTCAGTGAGATCACAGAGAGCACATGGATGTCAAGGACAGAGCTCAGAGACCTCCAACTCAGCTTCTTATACCATGACTGAACCCCGAACTCCACCAGGCTGCAACCCCAACTCTCCCTACCCCCTAGATTGTCCAATAAAAGTCATCCCCGCCCATAGGGAATCTGTAAAAAAAAATCAAACTTCACCTTGCGACCACTCTTCTAGTCCAAGCTTCTCTTCTAAATGAAATTGCCTAACATTATTTCAGGGGATGGCAAAGTGAGAGGCAGGGCAGAAAGAGAATCGTTGTAGCAAAGTACGGTAGCAGGCAAAGTTAGTCACCCTGATTTATTTTGAATAGGCTGTGACACCCAAGCTAGCAATGTTATCAAATGGTCTACATGTTTCCAAAATGAAAATTACCATGCAGGCAGGGGCAGCAATAGCTTTTGGCAGCTCTTCCCTGGGAAGCGCACTTTGGTTGACAGGATGGGTGACACCCCGGGCCTGTCTTTTGTGAAGAGAGATGGGCGTGCCACCAGAACTGAACACTAAATACTTACTCAAACCTTGAGGATGCACAAACCCACTGCCATGGAGTCTATCCCAGCTCATGGTGACTCTATAGGACAGAAGAGAACTGCCCCCGTGTGCTTCCAAGACTGCTCATCTTTATGGGGGCAGCCAGCCTCATCTTCCTCCTGTGGAGCAGTTGCTGGGTCTGAACCGCTGACCGTGGGGTTGGCCGTTCACTGTGTGACCCACTATGCCATCAAAACAAACAAACTAAACCAAGTTCACTGCCACCAATTCAATTCTGGCTCAAAGGAATTCTGTAAGACAGGGTAGAACTGCCCTTGTGATTTTTCAAGATTGTAACTCTTCAAGGAGTAGATAGCCTTGTCTTTCTTCTAAAGAGCAGCCTGATGGTCTTGAACTGCTGACCTTGCAGTTCATAGTCCCAAACTGTAGAAGCTACTGACAGGAAGGGCTCAGAACGAGTTCCTCCAAAGAGGTCACAGGGCCCATCTCAAGTAAAAGCCCTTTACATGTATGTAAAATGAACACCAACACCACATCCACTGCCTTCAAGAAGTTTCCAACTCAGGGGGACCTGACAAACCAGAGCAGAACAGTTCCCTAGGGTCTCCTAGGCTGTAATCTTTATGGCAAGGGACCCTGATGGTCTTTGCATGCCTATATAGCAGTGGTCCACATATGGCCCACCGAGGACATTTATATAGCCTGCTGGGTGTTTTTGCTGCTGCTGCTGCTGCCTGCCCTGCTTAGCTGTGGGCTCATCCCGGGCCCGCAGTGAATTTGTTCATAGTTTGTTGGTTTTTTGTTTTTTTAAAGTATAGTCCAGTCCTCCAACGGTCTGAAGGACAGTGAAAAAGTTTTAAAAGTTTGAAGACCCCTGCTATATAGGATTGCTAGGGATTGACTAGATGACAGTATGTCAGGTTTGATTTTGGGGTTTCATCTTTATGTTAACAGATCTCAGAGCAGGTGGAGGATTTATGCCTTACAGTGCACCTGCCTTAGAGTGCACCGACATATGCTTAACTGCTGCACCACTAGGGCTGCTGTTCATAAAGACTCCACCCTTGGAAACCCCATCAAGTGGGTTCTGCTCTGTCCTATTGGCTCCATATGAGATGAACTCAACCTATGGCAACGGGTTGGGTTCTTTGGTTTTAAGCACGGGTAAGGGGCCATGATGATGGCACACTGGGTAAGCAGTGAGTGGCTAGCTGGAAAGCTGGCACATGGGAGCCACCCCCTGGTCTGAGAGAGAAAACATCTGACTAGTTGCTCATGTAGCTTCCAGCCTGGGAGACCCTCAGGGAACACAACATAAAAGAAATCCCCTTGTGCAGAACCCGTGGTGGCAGACTGAGCCACAAACTATAAGGTCAGAAGCTGGAAAACGCCAGTTTCCCCACAGGAGAAAGACGAGGCTATCTGCTCCCACAAAGATGTGCTGATTCGGAAACCCAAAGCGGCAGTTCTTCCCTGTTCTGTGGGGATGCCCGACCCAGGAGTCGATTCAAGGCAGGGGGTTTCCTTTTGGACTTTGAAAGGCTTTCAGATCTCCTGGTCAGAACCTGTTCATCCGGCTGCCGCAAGGAGCCCTCTTCTAACTGTCCTGGTCTGTCTCTGCCCGAATCCTTTCCACAAAGGCTCAGCTGGTTACAGTTGGATTTGATTATATTTGCCCTTGTTGTGCCGTCTGATCGGTTCTGACCCAAAGCGACCTACTCCGCACAACAGAAGAAAACACTGGCGGTTGCACACCATCACTGTGGCAGCCACTGTTGTCGATCCCTCTCGTGGAGGGGCTTCCTGTTTTCCAGTTCACCCTGTACCTTAGCAAGCATGATGTCCTTTCTCCAGGACAAAGTCTGAAGCTCCATTCCACACCTTGAGAACCGGGAACTCGGGGCAGGCATCCCAGAGTCCGTTTTCTACGCTGTCCGGGTACAACTGGAGAACCACTGCTTTACAACAACAGTTGGTGTCCAGTGCTTAGTGCCACCCCCACCCTCCCACCCCCCGCCTCTCACTCCACGAAAGCCTTGTGGAAACATTCCCAGCGTCCCCGCAGCCCACGTATCCTATAAAGTCACTTCCCCATCACAAATAAGGCCACATGGCACACGTCTCCACCCTGGCGGCGAGGGGAACCCAGCATGCGCGAAACGCACGGACTTACATCTCCATCCGCCGGCCTCTGGTCGTCGCCGTCCCTGGTGGGGCTAATGTCCTGGCGCATGACCCAGATGGGCTCTTTGGGCTCGTCGGGCGTGTAAGGCGAACGGATGGTCCTGGTTTTCACCTCCTCGATGGCCTCCTTGATGTCCTTGATGGCCAGCGAGATGACATCCCTCTTCTCCTTGCTGTACCGCTGCACCGCCTCGCCGCTGCCCGCAGTGCCCACCGCCCGCGGCGCCTGCAGGCCAGGGCTGTCGGGGCGGCCACCACCCGGGGTAGGGGCGCGCTCCAGGTCCTGCTCGGCCTCGGGCATGTCCTCGGCCGCTTTGTCGAGGCTCTGCGAGCTCATGCTCTGCTTGACCTCGGCCACGATCTGGTCGATGTCCTCCTCCTGCTCGTAGCTGTCCATGCGCGGGTAGGGCGCGAACTCGGCCTCCTTCTCGGGGCTGTCGGACTCGCCGTCCGAGCGCTCGTCGTAGTGGTGCAGCCGCGCGCCCAGGGCTTCCTGTCGGTAGGCGGCCGCCTCGTCGCCCTCGTGCTCGAAGAGCCGCAGCCCGTCGCGCGGGTCCAGCTCGGGCGCGTCCCCGATCTCCTCGTACACGTGCTCCTGCAGGCCCGCGTAGTCAGCGTACGGCTCGGCGTACGGCTCGTCGTCACCGCCGCCGCCGCCGCCGCGCTGGAAGAGGCGGTGCGTGTAGACGTAGCCCGAGTACGCGGCGTTCACGGCCTCCTCGTGCTCCAGCGAGTGGAAGTGCAGGTGGTTGGGCAGCGCGCGGCGCTGCGTGGCCTCGGCGTGCTCGGCCTCCGCCTGCTCCGTGTACTCCTCGGCCTCGGGCCGGTACTGCACGGCGTAGGCGCTCTCGTCCTCGGGGTCCTGCGCGCGCTCGCTGTCGTCGCCGTCGGGGGCCGCAGCGAGCACGTCGCCCTCGGCCGTGTCCGTGTGGTTGTGGAAGCCGCTCTCGGTGCTGGCCGAGCGCGCCAGGCACTCCCCGCGGCCCTCCTCCTCCTCCGGCGGCGGCGGCCGCCCCCGAGCCTGGAAGGCGCGCCCGCGCGGGGGCCCGGCCGCATGCTGCTGCGGCGGAGGCGGCGGCGGGGGCGGCGGCTGCTCCTCCTCCACCTCGGGGTGCTCCAGGTCGGCCTCCACCGACTCGTTCACCTCGCCGCCCGCGGCTTCGTCGGGCACCTCCACCTCCGCGGAGCCCTCCAAGGGGTTCATGGTGGGCGTCGGCGACGGCTGCGAGACGCTGAGCCGGCTCACTGCGCCACGGCGCTCATGGTGCACCGCTGGGCTGCAAAGACAAGCAGGGAGAGGGCCCGTGAGCGGGGGTCTGAGCGGGGGTCGCGGGGTAGTTAGGAGCCCAGGATCCAGCGCGCCGCTGCGTATGCATCCCTTCTGGATCTGGGCCAATTAAAAAATGATTGCCCAATTGAAGCGCCGGCCGAGCACGGCTCTCTTCAGAGCACGCGCCATAATTTGTAATTACATACCCACCGGTTTGATTGCTTGGGGGCCTGCCCCTCCCCCGGCCGCCAGGCGGGGAGCCTCGGGAGCACTCCTGCCCTTCAGCTCCCAATTCTGATGCGCGCGAATCAAGAGCATTACTAGGATGAATGGGCCAATTGACACATTTTCCATCTGCTAAAAGATAAATCTCACCCATTTAAGCTGGAACGCTAGCGAACTGCGCCAGAAGCAGTTCTTTCCATACATACAAACATTTCCAGGGGAAGAAAGGCCTGAAATGTTTTGAAGCCATTGCCGTCACTACAGATATGCAGCCACCAGGTCCTGACTTTGTTCCCCACCTGCTCCAAGCAAGTGGTTTAATTCTCCACGATCAGACTGGACTCCACTGCAAGAAGTTAATGGATATTAATCAAACATGTTTGGGAACTATGGACTCCGTTGATTTTTCATTGTAACTATTCAAGGGTGATCCAGGATGCTGGGTCTCTCAAACTTGTTTAACCAGGAAACCTCGCTATCCCCATCCCAGACAAGTGTTCTGTGGAAAACTCCCCAGGAAACATTGTTTAGCTCATTCCTGATACCACCCTCATACACCTTGGAAAAAAAGCAAAAATCTTCCTGTCAGGACCCAAGTCATGATATTTCCAGTCGCCTCCTCTACATGTGAAAATTGGACATTGAACAAGGAAGACTGAAGAAAAATCGATGCATTTAAATTATGGTGCGGGAGAAGAATATTGAAAATGCCATGGATTGCCAATGGAACAAACACATCTATCTTGGAAGTACAGCCAGAATGCTTCTTAGATGCTAGGATGGTGAGATGTTGCCTCATGTACTTTGGACATGTAATCAGAAGAGACCAGTCCCTTGAGAAGGCCACCATGCTTGGCCAAGTCAGAGGGGCATTGAAAATGAGGAAGGACCGTTGAAGAGCTGGATGGAAGCAGGATGCAATTATGGGGCCCAAACATAAGACCAGCTGTGAGGTTGGGGCAGCTGCGGGCAGTTTGGTTCTGTTGTGCCGAAGATGGCCATGTGTCAGAACTGACTGACAGTGCTCAACAACAACAACATCTTGATGTAAAGTCCTGTGATTCTGTGAAGTACCATTGTATGGATTACCCCCACCCATCTGTCAGTCTGTCATCTCAGCCACTGTAATCCTGGAAGCCACACCACTGGATGGTGGGCAGACTGAGACATTCGAAAGAAAAACCTGATGGTCTGCTTCAGAGGTCACTGACATCTCCGTGCTTCCCCACAGAATGCTGTGTGAGGCAGTGCTGGAAGATGAGCCCCCTACGTTGGGAAAAAGAAAAAGAAAAAAAACAAGCTCACTGCCACTGTGTTGATGCTGACTGAAAGTGATCTTGTACAGACAGGGTAGAAGGACCCCATGAGTGTCTGGGACTGTAGCTCTTTAAGGGAGTAGAAAGCTACAGCTTTCTCCCGTGGAGCAGCTGACAGCTTTGAACTGCTGACCTTGCAGATCACAGCCCCAGGCGTAATCATCCCGTCACCAGCTCTCCCGGCTTGAGAAGTACTCAACACATAGTGGATAAAACAATGAACTTGGAGAGGGGGCAGGGCTAAGCAAGGCTTCTTCTGTTGTACACAGCATCTTCTTAAGTTAGCTGACTATGACAACCAATGAATTAGTCACCATGAGTTACCATTGAGTTACAATCCAGCTAGAACAGAATAATATAGCTAATTTCTAAAACCATGGGTAGTTCTCTTTACTTATTTCCAAGGAGACTAGAAGCCAAGGAGATAGCATCTCAATCTCTCTCGTTTTTCTTATCAAAACGCGGCAGGTCTGGAACGGAACTGACTCCCTTGGCTCGGCTTCTCAGGCACACAGATCTATACGGAAAACGACAGCAACCGCGCTTTTGTTACTGCTGCTTGCCTCAGAGTCATGATCAACCACGTGAGATCGGAAGGGCAGCATTTTCCCGAGAATAAAGATCAGAGGGTTTGGAACGGAGGAGGATTGGAAACCAGAAACCCAGGGAGGAAGTAAGATGAGTGACGGACCATCGTGGACATTGCAATGGGTGAGTTGAAACAAAGCGAGTCTGAGCTGTTGAATGTAAAACCGATGATCTGCTTTGGAAACCTCCACCCAAGTCATGATAAGAAAATTTTAGAAAGCGATTTTATAGCATAATCTATGTACTCGTTGGTACCTAGTCAGTTCTGACTCCTAGCAAGAAAATAGAACAATGTAGGACTGCTCCACGGGGCACTCCAAGGCCTTATGGGAACTGACAACTTCATCTTTCTCTCACTGAGTGGCTTCACACTCCCAGATTGACCACTCAAGGTGTAACCTGCGCCACCACCAGAACTCCAGATTTTTGTCCGGTATATTGAAAAAGAACAAGGAAAACAAGGGTGGGACCCTGTGATTTCAAAACACCTGTAGGAAATGGGTCCGTAATTCATGGGGGCTTTCCTTGCTCTGCTCTTTGGAGACTCCGTCTTTGAAATAGAAAGAAGGGAGACAGAGTGAGTTCCTTGATAGCAGAAAGCTCCAAGAAGACCAGGGACATCGGATTGGCCAATATTGGGATGCTAATATTCCCTCAAGCACTCTGATGGTTGGTCCCTGTAGTAAAGGAAACCATTTTGGAGCTCCCAATCCACTTGCAAAGAGGAGTATCATCTTTCCTCCATTTATGGACTGATTGATTGATTGATTGATGCATTCACCTCTTATTAACCATCAGAAGAAAAAATTCATGGTGTACCTGAGTTTGAAACATTTACTTCCTTGCTTGTATCAATCCCAACTCCTAAAAGTTAGTGTCAGCCTCCCTTGAAAGGGCATGGTCTCCCTTCCTCCCACTAATGTTAGGAAGAGTAACTGTGCACTTGGCATGAGAAAGGCACTTCTGGGAGGGCACAGGCCGCCAACATTGCAATTCACTAGGTATAGCCTTTAACCCACCTGGGAATGCCTATGATCCATGTTAGGAACTCAATAACAACCACCACACAAAGCACCTCAAGGATCCACAACTGCTTCTGTGTGCAGAAAAGTTCTAAACATTGGCATCAAAGGAAACAGCTCTTTCCCCCTGTAGCTTGAGAAAACTGGATTGATAAATATATCAACAACAAAAATTAGGTTATCTGTCATGTAAATAGTCCCCATCATATTGATGCAAAGGGAACGTGATTTCCAAGCATGTGCACTCCTTTCCCCAACTGATGACTGTGTCCATTCTCTTCAATAGCTCCCATCATCCTCACGGTCTCTGCCCTTGCCTACACCCACTGTGCCCTGACTCTAAACTCCACCCCTCTGCTGGCACAGTGATCTTTCCCAGATACAAAATGGAATCCCAGAGCCCTGCAGTTCAAATGCTTACCTAACTGTAACCGCACATACTATATAACTAGCATTTAGTGCTAAACCCCAGTAGAGCAAGGGTTAAGAACTTGGCTGGTCACCAAGAGACTGACGGTTCAAACCCACTTCAGAGCTTTGTGGGAGAAGGACTTGCAGACCTGCTTCCATAAATCTGAAGACAGGAGACCCTAGGGAGAAGTCCTGTTCTGTCACATGGGCTCAACAAGAGTTTGGATCAACTCGATGCTGCTCATGGAATCCCAGGGTGGCTCAAATGGTTACGCACTTAGCCAATAGTCAAAAGGTTGGCTGTTCAAACCCTTCTGGAGCTGCCTTAGAAGAGAAACAGGCTTAATTTGTCTGCTTCTGAAAGGGCACAGCCTTGAAAGCTCAAGGAAGCTTGCACTTCTACACTGTACACCTGGGCTCAATGGCAAGTAACATGCATAGCCTCACTACTAACTACACACATACTCTGTATTCTATATAGTTGCTGCCAAAAACAACACACATACTCCATACTACATATAGTTACTACTAGCTGCACACATACTCAGGACTATACATAGCCCCTACTCCTAACAACACACACAGCACTACGTACAGCCACAACAACACACAGACTCAGTACTATATGTACTCACGACTAAGATCACCACACGTTCTCTATACTATATAAAGTCACCACAAATAGCACCGTACACACTCAATACTATACATAGCCACGACTAACAACAACACACGCTGCACTACATGTGGTCACTGCTCACAGCACACAGGCTCAGTTCTACACACGGCCACTACTGACAACAACACACACTCCGAATGACAGGTAGCCACTACGAGTCACAGCACACATACACGGTACTGTATTAGTACTAAACAAAACATAGACTCGGTACTAGATCTAATCACTATGAGGGCCTCACAAGTCTGCATCCACTCGGTAGCAGTGAGTTTGGTTCTTTTGGTTTGATGATAGAGTGCTGACAGCGATGTCATAAGTTTGAAACCACCTGCCACTTCTGGGGAGAAAGGTGAGGTCTTCTACTCCCGTAAAGAGTTACCGTCTCAGCAACGCACAGGGGCACGTCTACCCTGTCCTGCAGGGTCACTGTGATGAGATTTGATGGGATGGCAGCGAGTACTCATGTCATACAATCAATCGCAAGGCTGGGATGGAAGTCTGGTTCTGCTCAGTCCTTTAACAAAGGAGGAAACAGAGGCTTGGAGAGATTAGGCAGTTAATTGCCTGCACCTGGCAGCTGCGTGACCACACTGCACCTTAGGGTCTAACACTGAACCCCTGCACTGTGCCTAGCTGCCCTTCCCAGAATGCTTTGTACCTCCAGCTTTTCCTTGGTGACCCTCTCTTCCTCTTCCTCAGTTTGGTACTTAAGGAGTGTGTAGTATGTGCTCTAGGGGCAGGGGTAATGAGTGGACTGCAATCAGCTGAAGACAATTGTTGCCCCCTGTACGTAAGATTTGGATGGTCTAGAACAATGGGGAGGCAGTCCTTTCCTTGTGAGCACGCACACAGCTCCAGGGCTGGAAAAGGCCTGCAAATGCAGGGGAGAACACAGCCACATTCCATTGAGGAACAGAACATTTCATGGCTCCAAAGTTGGATCCAAGCAATGCCTAATGTTGGTGGAGGCTGCTGCTGGCTCGGGACTCATAGAAAGGGAGGCTGTAAATTGTGTTGGGTTGATCTTTTAAGTAGTCCTTGACAAGAATCTCTGAAGGCCTGTCATTTTTAGCACCCTCAGAAGCAGTTTCAGAAGGAGGGTCAGATTGGAGACAAATGTGATTTTTTTTTTAAAAAAAAAAGAACAAAAGGAATTGGAGCCAGATGTTAACACTCATCATAGAGGCTCAGTGGCCCAAGAGAAGTGGTAACCAGGAGCCCCTTAACTAGACATCGGACCGGGAGCTCCATATATGTTTGACTGGAGCCTGTCGTTCTTTTGCACAGTCCAGGAATTGGTGGACGTGTTCTTGGACAGAGTTCCTTTGGCTGACCCAGAACAGGCCTCTACCTCGAGCACGGCACGGACTCTGCCTTGGGCCCCTGCTAGCAGGTTGAGGCCCTGCAGATGCTGCACAGCCCTGCATGAGGGAAGTGATCGGACCCTGCATTGTGATAGGTGATCTTGCTTGTGAAAACGCGTAGGCAGAGAGACTGGGCGTCACTACGCCCACAGTGACTGAACTGAACCTGGGGTTTGAGGCCTGGCGGCAGAGTTTGAACTGTGGTGTTTGCACAGGGGTGCCCTGGAAGGGGCAGGTATGTTTCAAAAACCAGCCAATAGCAGAAGACCCACTGAGAAGCCAGTCAATGGTAGAAGTGGGGCTATTAACCAAATTTAAAACAAACAAATAAACAAAAACCCAGCTCCTTTTTCTACTTTGCCCTCAGAGAAGCGGGTCCCCTTTGGGGGCCCACACCCAGATCCTTTTCTCAATAAACCCACTTGTGTATTCAAACCGTTTCTCTGACTCTGGTCTGTCCCAGGGCTGAATTAGTTCTTGTGAGCAGGACAAGAATCGAGAGGGGAGGGGCTTCAAATTGCGAGTGTCCTCCTGTCGACACAGAGAAGGAGAGGGCATGGGGTTGTAGTCAGACGTCTGCAGAAAAGGTGTGGTGTGAAAATGGAGGTGGACAGAGAAGGGAAAGGTGGAGATAGCAAAAAAGGACTAGGGGAAAAGTGTAGGATTAACCTCCTCTGGAAAGGGAAGAAAGAGACTGACCACTCTGGCTCCACCCATGCCAACGCTTTTCCTTTCTGTGATATTTAAGCAGTGCAACGCTTGTCTCCCCTCACTAGGGCTGGAAGTAAAGCTCTCATTCTTGGATCCGTGTCAGGTGCCATCGAGGCGGTTCTGACCCAGAGCGACCCCATGAACAACAGAGTAAAACACCGCCTGGTCAGGCACCATCCTCAATTGCTCCCGTGCCTGCACCCATTGTCACAGCCATGGCGTCCATCCATCCACCCACCTCATTGAGAGTCTTCCTCTTGACCAAATGCCCTTCTCCAGAGTCTGGTCTCTCCTGACAACATGGCCAAGGTATGTCTGATAAAGTCTGGCCACCCTTGTCCCTAAGGATCCCTCTGTCTGTGCTTCCCGGATGGAAGGCTTTGTGCTTTCAGCAAGCAGGCTATGGTACTTTCAGTGTCCTTCTCCAGCGTCGCACTTTCTCCACAAGAGAGAGACAAGGCTCTGTACTCCTGTGAAAAAGTTCCAGTCTCAGATACACACAGAAGCAGTCATCCACTGTTCTAGAAGTCACTACGAGTAAAACTGTGAGCACATTACAGTCATATAGGTACCTGCCTGTACCCCACAGCTAATCTATCTATCGGCATGCATACTACTTCTGACATCGTGAAGTCCGTACCATGCCCCTAGGGGCTGTCTATGAACCTGACACTGTGGCCATGCAGTAATTTCCATAGCAACTGGGAGTTGCCAAATAGGATTCTACTCTGGATGCTGTACACACACACACACACACACACACACACACACACACACACTCCTGCATAGGTTTAGAGATGAATGGTTTTTTTTTTTAAAGAACCCTTCAGAGAAAATGGAAGAAACACACAATGAATGCCACCAGCTATCTCCCCAATCCTGTGAGAGTGTTTTCCTTTCATGAGCTAAATCGATTACAAAACACCAACCAGAGACTCCGGAGGACATCAAGAGTTCCACTCAGATCCCCAGTCCTTTTGAACATCTATGTACAAGAGCAATGTATAAGAAACAGGGGGCTGAGCCCCGGTGGCGTAGTGGTTGCACGCGGGACTGCGGCCCACTGGGTTGGAGGTTCAATTCCAGCTCCCAGGAGCAAAGGCTGGGCCTCCTACTCCCACCACCTGAGGGCAGTGATGCCTAAAATTAAAAAAAAAAAAAGAAATGGGGAAAATAATAGCCCAAAGTTCATTGATCATTAAGTGACTTTTATTTTTTTGGAAATGAAATTTAATGGTACTGAAAGCCACGCTATGGGTTCCCCAATTGCATTTCTCCTTTCTAAAATTATTTCCATTTGAGACAGTACCCCCTTCTCCCACTCCTCTCCACTTCCCACCCCCAGTCAGAGAAATTCTCCTGACACAAGACTTCTTGTTTCAGCAAAACATTGTTTTTAAGTGTTGCCTTTTCAGGGAGGCATGCTGGGAAGGTAGTATCAGTAGAAGGCTTCAAAGTACAGTGAGTTCCTCAATCCAAAGAGTGCTGCCAGGGACTAACCTGGACGGGGAGTTGCTGGATGGCTGGATCTCAACACTGACCTATGACTCTTTCCGAGGTCCAGCTTAGATGAAGCCATGATATGGGCCAAACGGCTTCAATATCCCCAGCAGAGGTCTGCTGTATCCTCCCCCACCTTGCTTGGAAGCCTGTCTCGATTTTCCTTTGGCCAATGGGAATCTCTGGTAAGATATAAGTAAGTGGGCGGAGACTGAGGTAGAGCATTTATTCTCTCAGTTCCTGTTCTACATGATCATTTGTCTGAAGGTCACAGATCTGACCTTTAGGGGATGCCTTTCTCCAGACCTCCAAATGCAAATCAAACTCTTTATAAATTGTCAATTTAGATTCATGGGGAAGCTATAGGGTAGGGTTGAATTGCCTCTGTGAGTTTCCAAGACCGCATTTCTTTACAGGAGTAGAAAGTTGGAGCTGATTCGTGGTTTCGAACTCTGACCTTGCAGTTAGCAGCCCAATGCATACCCGTGGCTACATAAGAGTTTCAGGGTTGGAGAAAGGAGCCCTGATAGCTCATCGGCCACTCACCAAAAGATCAGCCACTTGACACACCAGCCATTCCTGGGAAGAGACCACGTGGTGATGGTGCATAAAAATCACAACTTAGGAAACCCTAGATGGCTCCTGTGACCTCTAGGACTATCAAAAGTCAGAATGAACAGAAAACAACAAGGGGTGGAAAACATGCGCTGCAGCAACTTTCAGCCTTTTGGAAACACAGCTGAGTGTGAATGAATCCACCACAGAATCATATGTTGCGTCTGGGGATGCACACGCTGTGGTTTCCATCCCAGAGCTCCCCTGGGAATCACTGTCCTCATCGCTCCATGGATGATGAAGCAGAGACTCAGAGCTCAGGCCACTTGTCCAAGGTCACTCAGAGCTGGAAGGGTGGACCTGGATGGCCTCACTGCCCACACTTCCTTGGGCAGTGCACTGAGCCCTAAAGTGATACGACTGATTGCTTTCCAACTGACATCCAAATCGAAGTGTAATTCCCTTTTAGGATCGCCACCTGGGCTGGCTCCAGACACTTCCCGCCCCACTCTACCTCTGTGGGATCTGCTTTCAAAGTTCATGTCTAGGTTTTGAAGAGACTGCTGAGCAGCATTCAGCACTCAATCTTTAGTTATGTTTCATCTTTATTTATTTTTAATCCCATAGAGCAACAGCCAGATGTACCAACCACATGATTTGTAAGCTTTGGTGATATGTGACATGTGAAGTTCTCCCAGTATCACACCTACCCCTAAAGGGTGAAGATGTGTGCCAGGCGTGAAGCCACAATCCGGGTTCCAGTTTAAAAGACTCTGATTCAAGCTCTGAAGTCAATTCTGAAAGAGGAGTTAAAAGAAAAAAAAAAGTTGTTTTTGTCAACAGTCACATTTTCCACACAAGTCTTTATCTACCTCAATATCTGCTTTGTAGAAGTCAGAGCTGTCTGGCTGAGTACAAGGAAGTGGTTCAATTTATGGTAAGCCTACAGAGCAGAAGAGAAGCACCCTTGGGGGTTTCAGAAACTGTAAATTCTGCAGGAGGAGAAAGTCTTATCTTTCTCCCTCAGAGGCTGGTGAGTTTGAACTGCTGACCTTAGGCTGGCAGCGTAATGTGTAAACCCCTAGACCACCAGGGATCCCACCCTCTCACAGAATGGCTACAAAACCAGTCTCGTGGGTTCCCTCCCATCCTGCAAAGCATGTGATGGGCGGCCAACACGACACTAGCAGGAAAATGTTTCGCTGCACTTGGGTTAATCCAGTAGTCCCAACTTCAAAGTGTGCATCCCAATCCCGCCTTTGCTTAACGAGAAGACCCTGACCTGATACGGGCTTCCTGATGGCCTGGTTCTTTGCCTAATCTTTCCCCAAGCAAATCTTTTCTTTGGCATTCTGACTTGAATAAAATGGAAACTGGAGGCTGGGAGGTGAACGGTATTAAGGGGATTAGTTCTCTAGGAAGCATAAGAGACACAAAGTCTGTCTCAATTTTTATGCAATGCCCCTCGGATAAAATCAAGTGCATCTCCATAACCCAATGTTTCTTGAGGGTTACACAAGCGTGGGCTTTTACTTACTTTTCCCAGCTGTGTTTTTATGCTCCCTCCTTTTGCATGCTTCTCCAAAGCATCCTGGGGTGGGCGCAAATGATCTGGGCTAAAATCCACCCAGTGGTGCTGCAGAAGAAAGGCCTGGTGGTAAGGGG